>JAQZBX010041966.1:0-22159 GCA_029593785.1 Cabassous unicinctus | reverse complement strand
CCTGGCTTGCTTCACTCAACATAAGGTCTTCTAGATTCATCCATGTTATTCCACGTGTAAACACTTTATTCCTTCTTACAGCCAAGTAATATTCCATTGTATGTATGCACCACATTTTGTTTATCCATTCTTCTGTTGATGGGCACCGGGTTAAATTACAATTTTTGGAAATTGTAAACAATGCCGCTGTGAACATTGATGTGCATATATCTTTTGGTGTCTTTGCTTTCAATTCTTCTGGGTATATACCCAAAAGTGGAATCGCAGGATCATACGGATGATGTATTGTTAGATTTCTTAAGAACTGCCAAACTGTCCTCCACAGTAGCTGGCCCGTTCCACAATCCCACCAGCAGTGGATGAGGGATCCTATTCCTCCACATCCTCTCCAACACTTATATTCTGCTGTTTTTTTAATAGCTGCAATTCTGATGGGTGTAAGATGGCATCTCATTGTAGTTTTGATTTGCATTTCCCGAATAGCTTGCGATGTTGAGCATTTTTTCATGTTCTTTTTAGCCATTTGTATTTTTTTCTTGGAGAAGTGTCTTTTCAGGTCACTTACCCATTTTTTAAATGGGTTGTTTGTCTTTTTATTTTCGAGGTGCAGGATATCATTATATATGCAGGATATTAGGCTTCTATCAGATATATGGTTGCCAAATATTTTCTCCAATTGGTAGACAGCCATTTATTTTCTTAATAACGTACTTTAAGGTGCAGAAGTTTTTAATTTTGAGGAGATCCAATTTATCCATTGTTTCTCTTGCTGTTCGTGCTTTGGGTGTGGAGTTCATAAAACCATTCCCTGTTACAAGATCTGGTTGATGCTTCTCTACATCATCTTCCAAAGTCTTTATGGTTTTGGCTCTTATATTTAGGTCTTTGATTCATCTTGAGTTGATTTTTGTATAAGGTGAGTGATGGTATTCCTCTCTCATTCTTTTGGATATAGATACCCAATTCTCCAAGCACCACTGGCTAAAGAGGCCATTTTCTCCCAACTGAGTGGGATTGGTGGCCTTGTCAAATATCAGATGACTGTATATGTGAGGATCTAGATCAGAAATTTCAGTTTGGTTCCATTGGTCAGTATGTGTATCCTTGTGCCAATACCATGCACTTTTGATCACAGTAGCTTTGTAGTATGTTTTAAAGTCAGGTAATGTGATACCTCCAACTTCATTTTTCCTTTTCCATATGTCTTTGGCCATGCGGGGCCTCTTACCATTCCAAATATATTTTGTAGTTAGTTTTTCCAGTTCCTTAAAAAACAAAGTGTTGATTTTTATTGGGAATGCATTAAATCTGTAGATTAGTTTGGGTACGATAGACATCTTGATGATGTTTAGTCTTCCTATTCATGAACAGGGAATATTCTTCCATTTATTTAAGTCTTCTTTGATTTCCTTTAACAGTGTTGTGTAGATTTCTGTATATAAGTCATTCATGTTTTTAGTTAAATTTATTCCTAGGTATTTGATTCTTTTAGTTAGTATTCTAAATGGTATTTTTTTCTTGATTTCCTCCTCATATTGCTCAATATTTGTTTACAGAAATGCTACTGATTTTTGAGCACTGAACTGATACCCTGCACCATTACAGAACTCCTTTATAAGTTCTAGAAGCTATTTTGTAGATTTCTCAGGGCTTTCTATGTATAGGATCATGTCAACTGCAAATAATGAAATTTTTACTTCTTTTTTTCCAATTTGGTTGCCTTTTATTTATTTTTCTTGCCTCAGTGCTTGAGCAAGTACTTCTAAGCCAATGTTAAATAGGAGTGGTGATAGTGGGCATTCTTTTCTAGTTCCCAATCTCAGGGGGAAGGTTTTTATGATTTCACCATTGAAGATGATGTTAGCTTTGGGTTCTTCATATATACCCTTTATCATATTCAGAAAGTTTCCTTCTATTCCTATCTTTTCAGTGTTTTTATCAGGAAATAGTGCTGTATTTTGTCAAATGCTTTTTCTGCATCTATAGAGATGATCATGTGTGTTTTTTTTTTCCATCTGTTTACATGGTGTATTACATTAATTGATTTTCTTATATTGAGCCATCATTGTATGCCAGGGATGAAACCCACTTGGCCATGGTGTTTAATCCAATTTATATGTTCTTGCATGTGATTAGCATGTATTTTGTTGAGGGCTTTAGCATCTAGGTTCATTAGAGAAATCGGTCTGTAATTTTCCTTTCTTATGGTATCTTTGTTTAGTTTTGATATTAGGTTAATTTTGGCAGTGTAGAATGAGTAAGGCAATATTCCTTCTCCTTCTCTTTTTTGGAAGAACTTAATCAGAATTGGTGTTAGCTCTTTCCAGAATGTTTGGGAGAATTCATTGATGAAAGCATCTGGTCCTGAGTGCTTCTTGATTGTGAGGTTTTGGAAGACTGAGTCTATCTCTTTACTTGTAAATGTACTGTTGAGTTCCTCAATTTCTTCTTTCATCAATTTAATCTGTTTGTGAGTTTCTAGAAACTTGTCCATATCCTCTAAATTATCATTCTTGTTGCATATAACTTTTCAAAGTATCCTCTTATGGAACACATTATTTCTGTGGGGTCAGGAGTGTTATCCCCTTGCTTATTCCTTATTTTGTGTTTGCATCTGTTCTCCTTTTCTTTTTTAGTCTGGCTAAAGGTTTGTCAATTTTTTTGATCTTCTCAAAGAACCAGCATTTGGTTTTGTTTATTTTTTCTAGTGCTTTCTTATTCTCTATTTCATTTAGTTCTGCTCTAATCTTTGTTATTTCCTTCTTTCTACTTCCTTTAGGTTTAGTTTGTTGTTGTTTTTCCAATTCCTTCATTTGTGCAGTTATGTCTTCAATTATAGCTCTTTCTTTTTCTTTAATATATGTATTTATGGCTATGAACAACCATCTCAGGACAGCTTTGGCTGAATCCCATAGGTTTTGATATACTGTGTTGTTGTTTTCATTCGTTTCACGGTTGTTACTGATTTCTTTTGAGATTTCCTCCTTGCCCCACAGTTTGTCTAAGAGTGTGTTGTTTAACTGCCATATCTTTGTGCTAATCTGTTTCTCTGGCCCTTAGTGATTTCCAATTTCATTCCATTATGGTCAGAGAAATTACTTTGTATAATCTCAATCATTCTGAATTCATTGAGAGTTGTTTTGTGGCCTAGCATGTGGTCTATCTTGGAGTATGATCCATGTGCACACGAGAAGAATGTAAATCCTGTGTATTTGGGTGTAGTGTTCTGTACATGTCTATTAAGTCCAGGTCCTCTAATGTATTTTCAGAGTCTTTGTTTCATTATTGATTCTCTGTCTAGGTGTTCTGTCTAATGATGATAATGGTGCATGAAAGTCCCCTGTTAGAATTGTAGAAGCATTTATTTCTCCACTTAGTTTTTACAGAATTTGCCTCATGTATTTTGAGGCACCCTGATTAGGTACATAAATGATTATGATTGTTCCCTTTTCTTGAGAGATTACCCCTTTTACTAATATATAGTGTCCATCTTTGTCTCTTTGAATAGTTTTGCATTTAAAGTCTATTTTGTCTGATATTATAATAGCTACTACTCCTGCCCTTTTTTGGCTATTGTTAGCTTGTAAAATTGTTTTCCAGCCATTCACTTTCAGCCTTCTTGAATCCCTGGGTCGAACGTGGGTTTATTGTAAACAGCATATCGATGGATCATATTTCCTTATCCATTCTGCCAATTGGTGTCTCTTGAGTGGTGAATTTAAGCCAGTAACATTCAGTGTTACTACTCGCAACGAATTTCTTACTGCAGCCATATTTTCTTTGGGTTAACGTATGTCATATGTTGTTTTGTTTTGGTTTTTGTCTTTTCCGTTGTTTTTAAACTCTCTTCCAACTGTCTCTCCCTTGATTTTTCCTTTCAACTTCCTTTAGTATTTCTTGAAGTGTAGGTTTCTTATTGGCATACTCTCTTAATTTCTATTTGTGAATATTTTGAACTCTCCATCATTTTTGAATGCTGGTTTTGCTGGATAGAGAATTTGTGGCTGGAATTTTTTTTTTCTTTTATTACTTTGACTATATCATACCTCTGTCTTCTTGACCTCCATGGATCCAGATGAGAAATAATCACTTAATCTTATTGTGCTTGCCTTGTATGTGATGTTTCTCTTTTCTCTTGCTGCCTTAAGTATTTTATCTTTGTCTTGGGCAATGGACATTTTGACAAGTATATGTCTTAGAGTTGGCCTGTTGGGATTTATACTGTTTGGGGTGCTCTGTGCTTCCTAGACTTGTGCATCCATCTATCTCAATATGATTGGGAAGTTTTCAGCCATTATTTCCTTCAACACTCCTTCTGTTCCCTTTCTCTTCTCTTCTCCTTCTGGGATGCTCATAATGCATATGTTTATGCATTTTGTGTAGTCAGTTAAATCCCTTAGTCACTGCTGGATTTTTTCTTTCTTTTTTTTTTCTATCTGTTCTACTATCTAATTGATTTCAGATGTATTATCTTCCACATCACTAATTCTTTCTTCTGCCTGTTCAAATCTGCTGTTATGTGAATGCGGCGTCTTTTTGATTTCTTGAATTGTGCAATTGATCACCATCCTATCCGTTACCTTTTTAGGTTTGTTTACAATTTCTTCAATATGTTCTCCCAGTGTCTTCTTAATGTCCTTAATCTCTTCTTTCACTTCATTAATTTGGCCCATGATACTTGTTTGGAAACTTTGGTTAGTTTTTTGATGTTCTGCATCTCTTCCTGGTTTTTAGTTTTTCTTTGGACTGGTTCATGTCTTCCTGTTTCTCAGTGTTTTTTGTAATTTTTTTTTTTGCTTTCTAGTCATCATTTTATCTTGATAGATTTATTCAGTTGATCAGCTTCTCTCTCTGCTCTAGAGTTTTATTTAACTGGTGGTTCTGTATGTGTGTGCTAAGTTTTCTCTTCGACACTTTTTCTTTTTCTTTTATTTCCTTGCTTCTTTCTATGTTACCTTGAAGGCAAAAGATTAGGGTCAAAGCAGTTGAAAAATGTTAGAAAGGAAGAAAGATAACAGTAATATTGATAAAAGTTAGAAGAGGGATCATATAAGACTTATTAAAATGAATATTTAACTCATGCAGGCAGTGTAGAGTAATAGGAAAAAAATGGAGTACCTACAATGGACTGGGAACCGAAATAGAGGAGTATCTATATAATGATTTTGAAGGCTACAATGATGAGGAGGGAAAGAAAGAGTAAAGAAAGGGCTGAGAGGAAAAAGTTAATATTAATTTAAAAAGAAGAAAACAGAATAGAGAGAATAGAAATTGATACTCTTTAGTTGTATGCTAATGATAAAACGTGGTGTTTAACAACCACAACAGAAAACAGAAGGCAGGAAGATGAAGGAAAGGGAAGAGATAGTTGGGATACAATATCAATATAGACAGAGAATGGGAAATCACTGAAGGAGAAGCACAGCAAAGAAGAGACAATCTGGCAGCACCTAATTAAAAACAAAAGAAGGAAAAAAGAATGGGAGGAGGAAAGAGGAAGGAGGAAAGAAAAGCAAGAGACAACAGATAAACAGAGAAAAACCAAACAACCACACAAACAAGCAGTCAAACAAAGCTAAGGAACAACAATGTTCCTTTTTGGGATCTTGTGGAACGTCTCAGCCTGCTTGTGTTTATCAATCAATTGCCCTGCAAGGTTCTAGCTGCAGGTTTTAAGGCAGATTTTATCTATTAAACTAAATAAAAAAGAATTCATTTTTTTATTTTTTAAAGTGACTGTCTTCTTTTTGGCAAAATAAAGGACCCAGTAGAAGTCTTCTTCTAGACCACACCTTCACCGAGGGGACCCTAACTAGGCTCCTGGAAACTAATCAAGGACTTCCCACTTCCTGGCCTCCCCATAGGAGCTGAACCTCTGATGCTTGTCAGTGCAGAATAATAAAATTGACTGTCTCCACCCCCTCTGGAGCCAAGCCTCAGTGTCACTAGGCTGTTGGGTAGATCAGGCTTCCTCAGTAGATTCACCTCTCCCCTCAGCCTGGCACTGCTTCAAGCTGGCTTTTCTGCTCCCCAAAGCTATGAGGGGGTCCAGGCAGTCAAATCCATGGAATTGAAGGCCTTATCCACCCTCTTTCAGAACCCTCCCACTCTCAGATAATGCTCCCCTTAACTGGGTTGCCATAGGGAATTGGAGCGTATCCCTGGGCAGCTAGGTAAATCAGCTTCCTCAGAAGATTTGCCCCTCCCCTCTGCCCAGTGTTGATTCAATCGATCTATTTTGTTCCCTAAAGCTGTAAGGGGTTCCACGCAGCCAAATCCACAGAAAGGAACCCCTTTTTAATCCTTCACAAGAATCCTCCCACTCTCGAAGAATGCTCCCTCTCACCGGGTTGCCAGCAGGAATTGCAGCTCAAACCAGCCTTTTTCCCTGAGGGTGGGGCTCAACTGTCTGTGTTTACCACCACAGGCATTCTTAAAACTCACAAATCTCTACTGAGCAATCCACACTGTCAAGCTGCCTCCAGATAGATGTCTCCAAAATACTCACTCAGTATGCCCACAGCACAGACCCCCAGGCCGGACTCTGTCCCCAATCAGCTGTCCTCAGACAGTGAGTCCATGAGTGCCCTCCTAAACCAACATCATCTTGCCTCTGTGACAAATTATTTTTTAACCTAATTTATATAGCACAGAAGCAACTGCTTTCAGCTGGCAGAGACTGCAGTACACATTCATTTCTCCATCACCTACTATAGATATATTTTTTATTTTTTTAATACTTTAGATATTATAAATATTACATAAAAATATAGGGGAATCTCATATGCCCTACTCTGTATCTTTCCCACACTTTCCACATTAACAACATCCTTCATTAGTGTGGTACTTTTATTAAAACTGATGAACACACACTGTAGCATTACCAGTATGCATGGATTATAGTTCATATTATAGTTTATACTCTGTCCTGCATAATTTTGTAAGTTATGACAAAATATATAATGGTCTGTATCCATCATTGCAATGTTATTCAGGACAATTCCAATGTCCCAAAAATGCCACCATATTATACATATTTTTCCCTCTCCCTCTCCTCAGACCTTCCAACAGCAACTGCCTCCACATCAATGGTAAAAGTTACCATGCTGAAAATTTCCAGTAATATATGTTGATATTGCACCCTCAAGGAGGTGGAGCATAAATTCCACTCCCAAATTGAGCTTCACATTACTGATGTCTTCCAAAGGTGATATACAGGTAGACAGAAAAATGAGGAACTTTACACTGGGGGAACCTCAAAACACTGTTGAACAAGGTCAACATCAACTGTGATGTCACATTGATAGGATATACCCTGCATATGATGAGATGAAAATGACACTTATCTCTGGTGTCCTCCTCCAAAAACCATAAAACAAGTATATCTGAGGTCATCCTTCAAAAAAACCATTAATTCCAGCCTAATCATGAGAAGAACATGAGAAAAATTCATTTGAGGGACAGTTTAAAAACTACCTGACTTGCATTCTTCAAAACTATCCGGGACATTAAAAACAAGAATTGTCTATAAATATGTCACAGAGACAAATGGTCTAAGAACTTATGACAAATACATGTAATGTGGTATTTTGAATGATAGAAGGTAAGAATAAGGCAAGGGTGTTAGCGTTTCTTTGAAACTCTCTCTACTATCCTTGAATTTTTTCTGTAAATCTAACACTGTTCTAATATATTACATTTAATAAGAAGTAAAATTATTAGTGATATGTAAAAGCCTAGAAACAGTGAACTTGAAAATTAGATCCAGAATTCATTACATGCCTTGGACAAGAATGCTATATTGCTGTAAGTCTCACATTCTTCCTCCACTAAATCAGAATAATGGGTACAATTTCACAAAGTAATTGAAAGAATTAAATGAAATGATGAATGTAAAATTTCCAGCACTGTGTTTAGTATTAAGAGTGAATAATTTATACACATATTCACTTCCTAAACAGCCTTCCCCATGTCCACTATACTATTTTCAGCCCTCCTCATCTCTCAGAGGTTTTGAAAACAGCTAGAATCACACTGACCCAGAAAGAGCTTTAGATATGGCAAGATTTTTCATGAACAGCACCATCTATAAACCCTGCACTGACTGTCCAGCAACTTCAAACTTAAGAGTCATCAGGCGGACAAAACACAAGGCTCTCTGTTATCTGGATCCTGCCAACCTAACCAGCCTCGTGTTCCACTTTACATATCCTGCCCCTCACTGTTCATCAGATATTAAGAGATATTTTTAAAACCTTACCAAACCTTATGGTTTTATTGATGCTACATGTCTGTCCCTGTCATCTCTTCTTGGTGTGCTTCTAACCACTTTGAATACTGAAATTGCTCCAATTCCTTGGTCAATGCTCAGTACAATTATCATCTTCCTTTTGAAGACTTCACTAACCAACACAGGATGTGTCCAAAATTTGGGTCCACTTCACCAGGATCTCAGAGCCACCTCAGAATATCGTACGTACTTATTTCTATGTCTCTTAAGCCATTTAGATGTAATCTCCTTAAAATAAGGAACAATGTTCTACTCATTTTTTATTCACAGAATATTTAGTTCTTACCATGAAATATTTCATCTCTAAATGTTTGTTGAATGTCTAAAATAAAAATTTAAGTGAATGTTTAAACAGATACATCCAACAATTTTAGAATAAGAAGATGCAGTGAAACAAAGAAAATGTCTGCTGAGAGAGGAAAACCCTTTGAGAGTAATGCTAAAGGAGACAAATTAGACAGATAAGACATTTTAGTGTATCCATTATCTCCCTCCAAAATCAGACTTTTTATTTAGGCAGGATATTTTATTATTAAGCTTTTTTTAGTGCATATCCTCTTAAAGCCCCTAAAGTTATTACTAATAAGAGGGGTCCCAGGAGCCATAATACATTCCCCCAAGCCCCTGTGAAGAATCTGTGACTCACTCAGAAATTATCAGAGAAGGGTCTGAGTCCACCCAGTGCAGATTATTTTTTGAATGATGGATGAAGTTGGAAACTCTGCTATCAGGAAGGGCAGGGAGATAGAATCACTCACCAGGTCTCTAGAAGATATACCTGTGTCTTCTGTTCACTAGAGATTAAAAAAATAGACTTGGGAGGGTGTAGGAGTAGCATTTAGAGTTCCATGACTTTAGGGATTTCATTCCCATCAGTCTTATTAATGAAGTAATCTTTTGCCTCTCTACTCCCTGAGATATTTATTCTCTGGAGATAAGAAAGTAAAACTCTATGCAAACCTGTTCCAGTTTTGAGTCTTAGGAGACAGGTTTGGAAATCCATGTTCATCTCTTATCCCAGTAGACGCCTTCCACCCAGAAGGAGATCACCTGTATTAAAGTATGGGCTCTCGAATTGCAGGGCTTCTCATAATGATTTCTCTGTTGCTGTTTCTAGAAAGAGATTCTGGGTACACTAAAATTTTTTTCTGTCTCTGATCTGTCTCATCTGGAGTAATGTTTACTCAAAGTATTGTACTACTAGCAATAAACTATATTCTGGGAATGAAGAAAAAAGTAAGATATTGTGCATCCTCTCAAATTGTTTATGGTCTAAACAGGCCAAGAGACATGGAAATAACTAAATACAACAACTTAAGGTGGTACTGCAGTTCTGGTGAAGTGCATTTTCATGGAAATAAGGATCAGCTTTTTTATTTTTTCTTAAAGGGCACCAGAGACTTAGGGATTACTTTGAAGATATGGATTATTACCGGTAATTTTACACATCTTAAAATTTTTAATACTTTCAATCCATGAACACAAACTGTCTTACAGTTTAATTAACTCTTCTCTAATTTCCTACAACAGTGCTTTGTTTTTTTCAATGTAAAATTCACTGAATACTTTAAATAAATTGCTAGTTTTTTTTAATTGTTTTAGATTCTATGGAGAATGAATTTTTTATAAATTCCAAATTATTCTCTTCCTGATTTTTTGTTTGTTCATTGGACTGGGCCATGTCTTCGTGTTTCTTACCCTGTTTGCAATTTTTCTTGCTGTCTTATCTTGATGGGTTTATTCAGTTGATTAGCTTCTCTCTGTGGTGTAAGGTTTTATTTAGTTGCTGTTTGTGTGTATGTGTTAAGTTTTCTCTTTGACACTTTGTTCCCTTATTCTATTTCCTTTCTGTTGTCTATGTTGCCTTAATCAATTTATCTCTTTGTCCATCTCTCTCTAGATCGAAGCCTGAAGCTTCCTGCTCTATGGGTTCCCAAACTGCTCACTCGGGCAGGATCTTGCCCTCACACAGTCTGTTTTTTTGCAAGACAGATGGTGAGTGCCCACTTAAACTGACGCCACCTTGCCACTTCTCCTCACTGGGATCCTACACTCTTAGATTGTTCCTTCCGTACATAAAATGTCTTTAGTTTGGGGGAAATCTAAAACAGTTTCCACCTGTATAAGTCACTTCTCAGTGGTCTCCTTATTCTGTTGTACAAGCTTAGGGGTGTACCTTAGTCATGCTGTTGATACAGTAAACATGCTAGTGCACCAGCTTCAGGGATATACACTGTGTCACACTATGCTGAAACCCTTGATCTATGATCTGAGTAATAAAGACATAAAGGGGGCTCTGAAATAAATATTTAGGTGGAAATCAAATTGATCATTATTCCTGGGGCTGAAGATATACCTAGGAATGTAGAACTCAAAGACTCATCCAGAAATTGTGATTCTGTGACCCAAACATGAAAGTAGAAACTGGCCTTTCTATTATATCATAGAGTTTCCTTTTGTTTCATTTTAAGACACTTTTGATGTTGACCTTTCACTATCTCTTAGATATCCATCCTTTTATCCTTTGTCCACTTTCCCAATTTCCAAATGAAAATTTGAACATATCTCAAGAACTACATATGGCATCTAAGTCCACTTATAAAATTATAATGTAGAGGAAAATCTATGCAGCACTTTTGTGTCGAACATTCCTTTCTGTAAGCTTTTCTTTCTAATTTTAACTTTCACATACTGCCTCTCTTATATATAGTCATATGGTTTTATTCTCCTCATTAGAATCATGTTTTCATATTCAGCTCATTGGCAAAAATGTTCATAACTGATGGTCTCTAGCACAGTTTAATAAAGCAAAACTGGCTTTTCCAATACATCTCTTTCAGGTGGATTATTGAAGATTACAAATTTGTATAAATTTATGATGTGATATGTCTATAGCATCATGTATGATCTTAAATATTGTGATGGAAAATTTAATCATGCAATATTTTACTATAAAATATTTTTTTGATGATGTGTATATAATCATTGAAGTATTAGAGCTTTATGTCCATATGTAAGGCAGTATATTCATTGGTCTGCAGGATTGTGTTGCATGTTCTCTATTATTTTATTGGCTCATATTCCAATTTCTGCTTGATATCTTTCAGTGATGCCTAGACTTGTGCTTCTTATATTCTTGTAAGCAAATTATCTGCCCCCTATTCACAGGAAACAGGAAAGAGCAGGTGAGGGAAGAAATTATATACTAAGATACTATATATTTTACTTTTCTCAAAATTCTCTTTAATCTTCAAGAGCAACGGATAACTGATACAAGAGTTTGGATTCCTGCCCACAAAATATCTCTGGTAATAGAGAGTTCTTCCTCCGGGTCGCCAGTTATGCCTGCACAAATAAGCATTTTCATCCATATGCTCCTATTTAAAGGGATCTTTAATTATAATCACATTAAAGTACAGTTACCTATGTAGATATGAATAAAAAGGTGTTAACAAATTTTGTCTTCAAATGTCTGATGAAATGGAAACAATAGGAAGAATCAGAGTTAACTGATATCATCAGTTCTGTCAATGTTAATCATTTTGTCAGTTAGCTATGGTTGTATATTAAAACATTCCAAAAGCAAATCATTTAAGATGCTGATTTTATTAATTTATGTGAGTCTATGGCATGGCCTTGTCTTGATCTCTTCTGGCTCTTTATGAGTCCGTAGTCAGGTGTGAATTATCTGGTATTCCTTTGATATTCTTTGTTTAGCACTATCACAAGTAGGTGGCCCAATTAGCTGTGGACTGATCTAAAGTGACCTTAATTGGAACAACTGGCCTATCCTCCAAATATCCTCTCATCCTCCAGCAGGCTAGACTTGGCTTGATCATATGACTGAGGCAGGATTCCAAGAGTGCTCAGAAGAAATCCACCAAGACCTCCTGAGGCACACTGTCAATTCTACCATATTCTGTTAGCCAAAGGAAATAACAGGTCATCATTCCCACACTGATTCAAAGGTAGAGAAAGAGACTCCACCTCTTGATATTTGGAGATGCATCATCAAGTTGCAAAAAATATGCATACAGAGAAAGTTGGAGAACTGGTGCCATCTATGCATTCACTCTACTACAGGTATATATTTCAATTAATTAAACTTACTTTCATCTAAAAAGATCTTTATTGTGCCTTTGAAGCTATTTCCTACAGCCTTCCACCACCAAGGCAAACATTGATCTGTTTTCTATACACTTTTACTTTTTTTAATTAGAGAAGTTGCTGGTTTACCAGAAATTCATTCATAAAATACAGGATTCAGCTTTGGTTGGTGGTTACATCTTCCCTTATTTTTTTTTATTGTTTTTGTTATTTTTATTGTTTTTGCAATGTTTTAATGGAGTAACTGGTAACATTGTTTCAAAAATAAATTATTAAAAGCATTAACAAGTAAAAGCAAAAATAAAATACAGAATTTCCATTCAACAACTCAACACCAACAACTTGCATTGTTGTAGAATATTGTTTAAAACTGATGTCAACACTTCTTTTATAATTTCTTCTACTTTTAAACAGTAGTTACTTTTGTTACATTTAGTGAAAGATTATTAAAATTGTACTTTTATCAAGGTATTCTTTCTATTGATGATAGTGGTAGATTACATCTCCAAATATTAACACAGAGGTGTCTATTTCTCCCTTTCATTTTGCCAGTGTTTACCCCATATATTTTGGCACGCATTGGTTGGGTGCATAAATATTTATGATTGTTATTTCTTCTTGGTAAATTGTCCCTTTTATTAATATAAAGTGTCTTTGTCTCTTATAAAAGCTTTGCATTTAAAGTCTATTGTTTCCCATATCTGTCCTAGCTCTTTTTTAGTTACAAATTGCATGGAATATTTCTTTCCAAACTTTCACTTTTATGCTATTTGTGTCTTTTGATCTAAGTGAATTCTCTTGTAAACAACTTATAGTTGGAACATGCTTTTTATTCAAATTGCCACTGTGTCTTCTGGTTGGGGAGCTTATTCTGTTTTTTTTATATATATATATTTTTTATTTTTTAAAGATATTTAAATTATGTAAATGTTACACAAAAAAATATAGGAATTCCCATATGCCCCACTCCTCACACCTCCCACATGCTCCCACATAAACATCCTTAATTGCAAAGCCCCAGGATGTGTTTATTGATTGCAATGAATGTGGGACATTAATGAAGAATGGTGGGGAGTTTAATCCTTCAAAATTATTTGTTAATATTTTAATCACTTCAGACATATTTCCCTTTGGTTTTTATATCTTATCTTATTTTGTCTCTTTTTACACTTTTCGTTACCCTTACTGATAATCTTCTTTTCAATTCTAGCCTCTCTAGCTGCACTTTTCCTTTCAAGGTACAACACTCCTTTTAGTATTTCTTGTAGGTCTGGTCTCTTGTAGATGAACTCTCAGTTTCTTTTAATCTGTGAATACTTTAAGTTCTCCCTCATTTTTGAATAATGAGATTTCTGATAAAGAAATTTTGACTGGCAGTTTTTCTCTTTTGGTTCATTAATTACATCATACCACTGCTTTCTTCCCTCCATGGTTTCTCGTAAGAAATTAGTACTTGGTCTTATGTCAGATCTTTTGTTATGTGATGCATCATTTTTCCCTTGCTGCTTTCCTAATTTTCTTTTTTTTCCAATTTGGTCCTTCTTACTTTATTTTAAAACGAGCTTTCGATTACATAAATGTTTCATCTAAAATATTGGGGACTGCCATATACCTCACACCCTCTCCATCACAATTTCCACTATTAACAACATCTTTCATTAGTGTGATACATTTGTTACAATTGATGAATATATATTGAAGTATTATTACTAAGCATTGTCTATAGATTACATTATGGTTAATACTTTGCCCTGCACAATTGCATAGGTTTTAATAAAATGTATAATAGCTTGTATCCATCATTGCAATATCATGCAGAAAAATTCAAATGCCACCAAAATGCCCTATGTTACACATTTTTTCCGTCTCCCTCCCCTAAGAACTTCTGGTGACCACTGTCTTCATATCAGTGTTACAAGTTCTTCCATTTTTGGAAAATATTGTGTCTATTTTTGTTCATAGATGCAATATCCCCCTTATATTTGTTTGTTCCTCAACCTTGAGGATTTTGCGATGGTGATGCCCACTGCACTTTTGATTGAGAAGGGATTTAGATCCTATAGGACAGATGGATGGAACTTTATTGCTTGCAGTTATAGATAATCTCTGTTTTATGGATGGCCATTGTCCATCATTATCATTTACTTCTTTGTCCTGGGTGAGTAGGATGAACTGTAGAGTAGGTGTTAACTGCAACTCTCCTGAGATTCAAAGATCAACTGGCTTATGAACAGTCTGAATATTTAAGTCTCAGGGAAATTTTTTTAATGGCTATAGTGGCAATTATAGGTTCAAATAAATGAGGCAGAAGAACTGTGAGTAGGAAAATTATAAATGAGTCTAACTCTGATATATTGGGAAGACAGGTTATCATATATTCCAACACAAGGCCCACTGACGTGGTGCCAATTTCCTGGGATCATATATGCTTCCTATAGGGTCCAGATGTCTCCAGAGCCCTCATGAACAACCCATCTTGAAGCACAGTGACTCTCACAGTAACTGAGATCCTCCTGAGATGTGCATAATTGTAAGCTCTAGGATGACCTCTTGATTAACTTTGAAATATCTTAACCATAAAACTCATTCTTATTTAATATTTCACCCTTTTGAGCTATATCTTTTTCCAAATGTATTGCTAGTTTGTGCTTGATAGTACTACTTCATTGCCAGGGAGTCCTTTCTCAAGAAGTCATGTCTCACATTGGGGAGAAAGTAATGAGTTTATATGCTGAGTTTTCCTTAGAGAGAGGCCAAATTTGAGTAACAAGGACGCTTTCTGGAGGTAATCATAAGCTTTATACATTACTAGACTAAGTTTCAATTTCACAAGAATGAGTTTCATAAATCCAAGCATCAATATCAATGGACTGGCATGATGGTCTGTCTTCCTTTGCTAGTCACTGCCCATGTACTCTAGAGATTTTCCCACTTTATTAGAGAATATAGCATGTCTCCCCATGATGGATAATCAAAAATGTTGTATTTGTGGGTGGAGACCCACAAAATACCCATGTACATCTACATCTGTGTCTGGATGACGCTAGAGCCTTCAGGATCCCCCTTGCTTGGTGGAGTGTTTGCTCTGTCAGGCAATGAGATCCTTCAGAGATGTGCATAAATGTAACTTATAATCTGTCATGCATAAAAAATCATTTGCATTTAATGTTTCCCCATTTGGGTCATCTTTTTCCAAATTCATTGCTCGTTGGTGCTTAATAATAATCATTTTGTTCAATGGACTCTGACCCCAGGAGTTCATGTTCCACCTTGGGGGGGATGTTGTGCATTCAAATGCTGAGCTTGGCTTAGAGAGATGCCATATTTAAGCAACAAGGTTGGTTTTAGGAGGTAACTCTTAGGCAAAATATAATAATAGAGTAAGTTTCAATTTCAGAATAACATATTTCCTAAGTACTATCATCAATATCAAAGTTCTTCCATATTGGTCCGTCCTTTTTCAGTAGGCACTGTCCATGTACTTGGCAGGTTCTTTCCACTCTAGAGCATGTGTCAGGATTTCCTAGGATGAGAATACAAAATTCATTCAATTATTATGTAGGTTACCACCTACCAATACAACACTCCATGACCACATGGACATATTTATATGCTATACAGGTATGTCCCTGGTGAATATTTTCCACACATCCATCCATCACTGACACCCAGCACCAGTAGTCCTCCCTGCCATAGTTGTGACCTTTCAACAATCCAAAAATTCCCCCAAATAAGAGAAAAAAATCAATAGATTAAAAAAATAATAATAATAATAAAAGACAATAAAAATAAAAAAAAGTGTCTTTCATCAGTGAAAGGTCTTTTATCTTTCATGTAGAGTGACAATTTATTTCGTATGTTCCTATAGTGTTTTTTTTGTTTGGTTGATTTTTTTTTTTTGCTTTATATTCAAAAATCACAAAGAAAATATAGGGAATTTCCATTTACTCAACACCCTCCCACTCTCCCATTCTCCCCTATGAACATTTTACATGAGTATGGTACATTTGTTACAATTGATGTGCAAATACTGAAGCATTGCTACCAACCATGGTCAATTGGTAACATTGTTTTACCTTTTGCACTGAACAGTTTTAAAGGGTTTTACAAAATGTATAATGTCCTATATCTGTCATTGCAAGATCAAGCAAAACAATTCCAATGCGTTAAAATGGAATATTTCATCTTTTCTTTTTCCCTCCTCTTCCCCTCAGAAACTTTTAACCTCTAAGTTTCCATTTTTGAAGAATGAGGTTCATCATTACATGCAATTATATTGAGGGCTTCACGTATTGGTCTATTTTCTTTTTTTAGGCACTGCCTTTATGTTTGAGAGTTTCCTGCCCCTCTGTTTGAGAATGTAGCAGGACCCCAAGGTTGGGAATTTATTATTTAGGCTTTTAAAATTTTCTCAATCTCTACCCACTAAGTTAACACCCTATGCCAAAATGAACGCATTCATATTCACTAGAAGCATGCCCCAGGTGCACCCTTTTCTATATTTCCCACAACCACGGACATTTTGCACCTGTGAACTTCCATAATTGCCAAAAACCACATTCCAAACATTATAATTTCAACTACAAACCTACAAATCCCGATTCACCTTTTCCTTCCTCCAACCTTCCCTCAAATTCCATGTATAATCCATCCCCCACACCCAACCTTGCTTACCCTCACATTCCAGCAACATCAACCCCTCTCATGTCCTTGCACCAACATCATGCTCCTCTTCTGCCAAACTACCCCCTTCCACCTTATCATGAGTTTGGCCCATATTGAGCATTGGTTTACCACACTATACACACTTTCTGTCTCCTGAAAACCTATTTTCTTGAGTAATATTTTATTGTATGTATATACCACATTTTGCTTATCCATTTATCTATCTATAGACACTTGAATAGCTTCCAACATTTGGTAATAGTGAATAATGAGACTATGAATACTGTCTTACATATATTTTTTGTTCCTGCTTTCAATTCTTCTGGGTATATATTAGGTAGTGCAATTTGTGGATCATATGGCAATTCTACACTTAAGCACCTGAGGAAGTGTCCAAACATTCTCTACAGTGGCTTCACAATTCTGCATTCTCGACAGCAGTGAATGAGAGCTCCCTTTTTTCCATATCCACTCCAACACTTGTAGTTTTCTGTTTTTTTAATAGCCACAGTCTAATAGGTATAAAATGATATCTCCCTGTAGTTTTGATCTGCATTTTTTAATAGCTAGAGATGAGCATCTTTTGAAGTGCTTTTAGCCATTTGTATTGCCTCCTAGGAAAAGTGACTAATCAAATCTCATGACGATTTCTCAAATGGGTTGCTTGGCTTTTATTTTTGAGATGTAGGATTTCTTTATATATCCTGGATTTTAGGCCTTATCAGATAAATTCTTCCCAAATATTTTCTCCAATCCAGTAAGCTGCATTTTCACTTCTTGACATACTATTTTAAAGTGAAAAAGTTTTTAGTTTGAGGAGTTCCCATTTATCTATATTTTTCTTTCATTCCTGGCCCTTTGGGTATAAAACTTATGAAAACATTTCCTACTGCAACATGTCATATATGTTTCCCTACATTATCTTCCAAGAGTTTTATACTTTGGCTCTTATTTAAAGTCTTTGATACATCTTGACTTAATTGGCATATAGGGATTAAGATGATGATACTCTTTCATTCTTTTGGATATGGATATTTAGTTCTCCCAACACCAATTGTTGAAGAGTCCATCATGCCCCTGTTGAGTGGGCTTGGTGACCTTGTCAAATATCAGCTGACTGTGTATGTCAGGATCTATATCAGAATCCACAATTTGGTTCAATTGGCCAGTATGTCAATATCTTTGCCATTACCATATAGTTTTGGTCACTGTAGCTTTGTAGTATGTTTTGAAGTCAGGTAGTATGATTCCTCCAATTTCATTTTTCTTTTCATATTTTTGGCTATTCCAGACCCTTTGCATTTCAAAACAAATTAAATAATTAAATTTTCCAAATAATTAAAATACTTTGGTAATTTCTATTGTGATTGCATTAAAGCTGTAAGTCAATATGGGTAGGACAGACAACTAACTTAATGAAATTTAGTATTCCAATCCATGAAAATGGAATACTCTTCCATTTATATACATTTTCTTTGATATCCTGTAACAGTTTTGTGAAATGATCTAATTAAAAATCCTTTACATCTTTAGTGAATTTTATTTCTATTTATTTGATATTTTTATTTGTTTTGAAAATGGATTTTTTCCCTGTTTCCCCCCTCAGATTGCTCATTATTAGTGTACAGAAATTTTAATGATTTTTGTATGTTGATCTTATATCCTGCCGTTTTACTTAACTCATTTTTCAGCTCTAGAATCTTTCTTGTAGATTTTTTAGGGCTTTCTATGTGTAAGATAATGTCATCTGCAAAGAGTGAGATTTTTTTTCTTCTTTTCTTATTTGGATGCCTTTTATTTCTTTTTCTTGCCAAAGTGCTTCAGCAAGTACTTCTAACACAATATTAAATAAGAGAGGTGGCAGAGGGCATTCTTGTCTTGTTCCAGATTTCAGCATTTAGCATTTCATCATTGAATATGATGTTAGTGCTTGGTTTTTTATATATATCCTTTATTGTTTTGAAGAAGTTTCTGACTATTCCTTTTCTGAAGCATTTGTATCAAGAAAAGATGCTGTATTTTGTCAAATGCTTTATCTGCATCAATAGAGAATATCATGTGATTTTTTTCTATTGACCTTTTAATTTGGTGTATTACATTGATTGATTTTCTTGTGTTGAGTCATCCTTGCACACCAGAGGTGAAACCCACTTGATCAATGTGTATAATTAATTAAACATTTTGTTGAATATGATTGGCAAATATTTTGTTGAGGATTTTAGCATCCAGTTTCATTAGAGAGATTTGTCTGTAATTTTCTTTTCTTGTAGCATTTTTATGTGGCTTTGATATTAGGTTGATTTTGGCATCATTGAATAAGGTAGACAATGTTCACTCCACTTATATATTTTCAAAGAGTTTAAGCAGGATTGTTGTTACTTCTTTCTGGAATGATTGGTAGAATTCATCTGTGATGCCATCTGGTCCTGAGCTTTTCTCATTTGGAAGGTTTTTGATGATGAATTCAATCTCATTACTGGTGATTTGTCTGTTGAATTCATTAAATTTTCTTTCAACAATATAGATTGCTTGTGTGTTTCTAGAAATTTGCCCATTTCATCTCTAAATCTAACGTGTTGGCATACACCTTTCCAAAGTATGATCTTTTGATGTTCTTTAATTCTGTGGGATGAGAGGTGATATCATATCTCTTATTTTTTAACATACTTTTTTATTTTTAAAGATGCTTAGGTTACATAAATGTTACATTAAAAATATAGGGGATTCCTATATGCCCACACCCTACCCCTCCCATACTTTCTTACATAAACAACATCCTTCTTTTAGTGTGGTACATTTGTTACAATTGACGAACACATACTGGAGCATTGCCAATAAGCATGGATTATACTTTATGTTATAGTTTACACTGTGTCCTGCACAATTTAGAAAGTTATGACAAGATATATAATGGCCTATATCTGTCATTGCAGCATCATTCAGGACTATTCCAATGTCCTGAAAAGGCCCACATATTACACTTATTATTCCTTCTCCCTCCCACTGAACCTTCGGGGGCCAGTATATTTGCATCTTCTCTTTTTTTCTTTTTTAGTCTAGCTAAGGGTTTGCCAATTTTATTAATCTTCTCAACGAATCAGCTTTTGTTTTTGTTAAAATATTCTAGTATATTTTTTTCAGTTTTTTTCAGTTGTGCTCTAATCTATGTTATTTCTTATTTCTGTTGCTTTGGGATTAGTTTCTTGTTTTTTCTTTTTTTCTTTTCCTAGGTATACAGTAAGATTTTTTTCATTATAACTGTTTTTAAATTTTAATATAAGCATTTATGGCTATAAATTTCCCTCTCAATACTGCATTTTGCTGTATCCTTTAGGTTTTGACATGCTGTGTTCTAATTTTCATGCATGTCAAGGTAGTTACTGATTTATTTTTTGAATTTCCTCCTTGAACCACTGATTGTTGAAGTGTGTTGTTTAACTTCCACATCTTTGTGCCTATTCTAGTCTCTGCCCCCTCATTAATTTCACACTTCATTCCACAGTGGTCAAAAAAATTACTTTGATTTATTTCCATGGCTATAAATTCCTTGAGACTTGTTCTGTGACCTAACATTGTCTATCCTGGAGTATGATCAATGTGTGCCTAAGAAAAATGTATATCTTTCTGTATTTCGGTGTAATAATCTATAAAGATCTCTGTTTCTTTATTAACTTTCTGTTGAGACATACTGTCTAATGGTTAAGATAGTGCTTTAAAGTCCCCCACTATACTTGTAGAGGCTTCTATTTCTCTCCTTAGATTTTCCAATGTTTGCCTCATGTATTTTGGGGCACCCTGATTAGATGCATAAATGCTATTGCTCATACTTTCCTCTTCATAGATTATGCCTTTTAATAATACATGAAATCCTTCTTTCTTTCTTATGATAATTTTGCATTTAAAGACATTTTTTTTTCTTTAGGTTTATATATGTCATATATTTTTTATTTCTTTTTTAAAATCTTTTTAGTTATTCTTACTTATAATTTTCATTTTTTTTTCCTTTCAACCTGCCCAATTCTCTTTAGCATTTCTTTAAGGGCAGGTTTTTCGTTTTTATTTTTATTTTTTGCAAACTCTCTTAATTTCTGTTATGCTTCAGTAATTTAAACACTTCCTTAATTGGAATGTCACCTTTACTGGATACAGAATTTTTGGCTGGCCAATGTTTTTAGCATCTTAACTATATCATAGCACTGCCTTCTCACCTCCATTGTTTCATTTGAGAAATAGTGCTTTATTCTTTTCTAGCTTCTCTTGTATGTGATGAAACTCTTTTTTTTGCATTGCTTTCAGTATTCTCTTTTTGTCCTGCATGTTTGAGAATTTGATAAGGATATATATCGGTTTAGCCTTATTAGGATTTATACTATTTGAAGTTTGCTGTGCTTCCTGGTCATGTACATCCATGCTCCTTTAGAAATTTGGGAAATTTTCAGCCATTATTTCTTCCAACACTCCATCTGCCCCCTATAACTTATTTTCTTCCTCTGGGATGCATCTAATACATATTTTTGCATGTTTCATGTTGTCATTCAATTCCCTGAGTTCCTGCTGAATTTTTTCTATCTTTTAAACTATCTGTTCTGCTATCTGTGCATTTTCAGCCATATTATCTTCAACCTCAGTAATTCTTTCCTCTGCCTGTTCAAATCTTCTGTTTTGTGCTTCCACCGTATTTCTAATTTATTGCATCGAGTCATTCATACTATCAGTTTTATCTATTTACGTATGTTTAAAATTTTTTCTCTCTTTTCCCCCAGTGTCTTCTTATTTTCAATATTTTTAATTTTTAAAAAGCTTTAGAATACATGTGTTACATACACCCTCTATTCCTACACACTTCCCCATTAACAACATCTTTCATTAGTGTGGTACATTTGTTTCAATTCATGAACCCTTATTTAAGTATTGGTACTAGCCATGGTCTATAGTTTACATTGTGTTTTACACTATGCACCACACAATTGTATAGGTAATGACAAAATGTATATTGGTTTGTATCCATCATTACAATATTATGCAAAAAAATTCCAATATCCCCATGGAGCCCCATGTGTTACTTACTCTTTCCTCTCCCTCACTTCAGAAACTCTG
>JAQZBX010041965.1:0-16892 GCA_029593785.1 Cabassous unicinctus | reverse complement strand
CTTCGTTGTGTTTCTCACTATGTTTTCCTCGTGTCTCTTGTTGTGTCATCTTGTTGCATCAGCTCGCTGTCCCTGCCTGTCGCATCAGCTCGCGTCTTGCTCGTCTTCTTTAGGAGGCACCGGGAACTGAACCTGGAACCTCACATGTGGTAGGCAGGAGCTCAGTAGCTTGAGCCACATCTGCTTCCCTAATTTCCATCTTTTTATATTTATTGAAACCTGCCTTGTGATCCAGTATGTGGCCTATTCTGGAGAAAGATCCATGAGCACTTGAGAAGAATGTGTAACCCACTGATTTGGGATGCAGCATTTTGTATATGTCTGTTAGGTCTTTCTTGGTTATCATATTGTTCAAGTCTCTGTTTCCATGTTAATCTTCTGACTAGTTCTATCTAATGATGTGAGTGGTGTGTTGAAGTCTCCAGTTATTATTGTAGAGATGTCTATTTCTCCCTCCAGTTTTGCCAGAATTTGCTTCATGTATTTTGGGGAATCCTGATTAGGTACATAGATATTTATGACTGTTATTTCTCCTTGGTGGATTGTCCCTTTAATGGTCATCTGTATCTCATAACTTTTTTGCATTTAAAGTCTGTTTTGCTCTTTTCTGATTATTGTTTGTGTGGAGTATCTTTTTCCAACGTTTCAATTTCAGCTGACTTGTATCTCTGGATGTAAGGTGAGTCTCATGTAGACAGCATATGGATGGCTCATGTTTTTTTTTCCATCCATTGTTAGTCTATATCTTTTGATTGGGTAGTTTAATCCATTTACAATAAATGATATTACTCTAAGTACATTATTTGCTTCCACCGTTTTATTTTTTGGCTTTCATATGTCATATCTTATTTTCATCTTCTTTTTTTAAAAAGTCTTTTGGTTAACCTTTCTACTAGTCTTGTCTTCTACACTCTCCTCCAAACTTCTCTCTCCTGTGTTTTTCTTTTGGGATGTAAGATTCCTGTTAATAATACTTCCTCAAAAGATGGATTCTTTTTTTGTAAACTCTTAGTTTCTCTTTATTTGTGAATATTTTAAACTTTCCATCATATTTGAAGGACAGTTTTGTCTCTAAAGAATTCTCGGCTGGCAGTATTTCTCTCAGTGTCCTAATTACATCATACCACTGTCTTTTCACCGCCATGGTTTCCGATGAGAAATCTGCACTAAATCTTACTAGGCGTCCCTTGTATGTGATGGTTTGCTTCTCCCTTGCTGCTCTTAGGATTTTCTCTTTATCTTTGATGTTTTACATTCTAAGTGGTAGGTGTCTTGGAGTATGTCTATTTGGATTTATTCTGGTTGGGGTGTGCTGTGTTTCTTGGACATATAATTTAATTTCTTTCATGAGAGTTGGAAATTTTCAGGCATTAGTTCCTCACATACTCTTTCTGCCCCTTTTCCCTTCTCTTTTCCTTCTCCAACTCCCATGACACGTATGTTGTTGCACTTCATGTTATCATTCAGCTCCCTGAGCCCTTGCTCAATTTTTCCCATTCTTTCCTCCCTGTTCTTCTCTCTTCAATTTCAGCTGTTCTGTCTTCTGCATCACTTATTCTTTCTTCTGTCATTTCAAGGCTGCTGTTGTATGCCTTTAATGTGTCTTTGTTCTCACCTATTGTGTCTTTCATTCCCATAAGCTCTGTTATTTTTTTATTCAGTTTTTCAAATTCTTTGTGCTAGCCCAGTGTTGTCTTTTTTTTTTTTTTTTAAGAAAATAATGGAACAATTTTATTATTGAATAAGCATTAAACCAGAGTCTGAAGTGCATCATAAGCAATCACCAAAAGAGATTGCAAAGACAAAAAAGAAATCTCAACCTTTTATATAGCCAGGCAGATAAAATCCATTATATACATGTTAATCGTCTTTATCCAAAGGAAATATGAAATTTCTCATATCTTTTCAACAAGCAGGAAGTTATATCTTGGAGCTAAACAAGCGACAGGGAAACAGGGTGCCACCATTCTTGACGGTTACATTTCAGAGAAATGGTTTCTGTGCCCCTAAGAAATACATTCCTGTCACCCATTGTCTTCTTGATGTCCTTTATCTTTTAGCCATATTGTCTTTCAACTCACTAATTTGATTTTGGAGAGTTGTAAAAACCTCATTGATTAGTTGTCTTAAATCCTGTGTCTCATCTGGGGCTTTCATACATTCCCTTGCTTGGGCCATTTCGTACATTCTTAGTATGGCTTGTAATTTTTTGCTGATGTCTAGCCTTTTGATTATGATGGTGAGTTTACTCAGATACTCGATTTCTCTCTTTCTTAGGGATTTGGTGGCAGGAGGCTGTGTGTTACTGCTATTCTTAGATTCTTGGTTCAGCCTGTTCTAGGTCTTTAGGATTGTCTCTGTTAGTTGCTCAAATCTGGGCCCTGGACCCAGTAATGTGTGCAGAACTGCTTCCAAGGACTTTGGGGAGGGAGGTTGTAAAGGTGGGAAAAAGCCTCTTAATTACTTTTAATTTCTTCACATGGGCTTCCTTTTTCCTGCCTGCGGATGGTGCTCTTTGGCAGCTCTCAGATCAAAACCTGGTCAGGGTGTTTGCTGCAACACCAATAGCAGCAATGTGGCAAAGGATCCTGCCTCCAGGCTATGGAGAGCCTCCCAATTCAAACTTTCTCAGAGGCAGTTCTTCACCTTTGCTGGCTGCCCCTCCCTTTTCCCAGGTAGGAAATAATTCCACTCCCCTCTGCATCTTCAACAACCATTCCCAGTCAGTAAGGGTCAGTAAGGAGGGTGATTGAGAGGGTCGGATCTCTTTAGTCCCTTGCCGGCTCCCAAGGCAAACAGTGGTGTGTCCTCACCTGGCCTGAAGTACTAGTGGGACACAGCAAATTAAATTTGTTGGCCAAAGGCTGAATTAGCCTTTAGGCTGCGTCCTTCTCTCTCCCATTTCCTCGGGAAGTGGATCTCTGCAGCCTCATCTGTCCTTAGTTGCCGACCAGAGAATTCAAAGCTGCCTGTGGGGGAGAAACGCACCGGTGGCTGCAGCTGCATCTTCTACTCACAGTATCTGTTGACATTACTTTCTTGTGCCCCCCTCTCTCCTGGGTGGTGTCCAGCCTTCCTCTGGTGTCCTAAACCCTAGAACAGTTTTTCCCATGCTGTGACTGCCTGTCCTCTGGCCATTTTTCTGGGATAGGTGAGTCCTGTGTCTTTCATCCACCATATTCCCAGAAGTCCCTCTGATGTAACTTTTATAACCTCACTTCCATTGGGATTTATGGAGAATTGGGGAGAAGGATAGTCATGACAGGTGAACCTACGTTAAAAGTGCACAATATTTGTGTGTGTGTGCTCCCTTTTTAGCATTCTGTGTCCCAGCCTCAGATAATGTCAGAAATGAGGGGGAACATAAAGAATAAGAAAGTAGTGTGTATTTGAAAGTGTTTGTTTCCTAGCTGTTAAAACAAATATCCCATCAAAGGTTCTGTTTACAAATGGGTTCATACCCACAGGACCAGGGGTTGGGACCTGAACATACCATTTGTAGGGGACACAATTCATTCCCCAACAAGTGAAAATGTTCTGCAGAGAGCACACATTTACTTGATCATTTTTTTAAAAGAACATTCCAGAGACATTGCTGTGGATTATGTTACTATCATCTAGTTTTTATTGAAGATTTCATTGTAACTTATTCAAAGTCTTTTAGCTTAAAGGTGGAACTGGTATTTTTCTTGGGTCTGTCTGCTTCTAAAACCTATACTTTTTACCATTATACTCTTCTCTTAGCCTTGCTAAGTGTTTATTACATTTTGTTCCATGATTATTCCCAACCCAAATAAAATTCACAATACAATTTATTATATTTATATGTGGCACATAGTACAAGTTCTGTCTATTGCTTCAGAAATTAAGGGTAAACTCTTTTATAGTCATGCTCAGGCATTGCCACACTAAGCCTTCATACTGCTTAAATGATTTATTTGTGAATTGTCCCCATTTACTTCCTAGAGGAATTTGCAGGAAAATAAGAAAATAAAGAATATAATATAAATGGGATAATCTGGGATAAGATGGGTTGTCTTAATTGCTCCTTTGAGCTTCCTTGTAGACTAAGGAAAAAGGTAAAATGTTATAGTTCAAAATTTTATTTAAACAAAAAGCATACTCATTTTTCAAGAGAAATACTTATCTTGTTTAATTCTATTAGCAAATTTAACATGTGTGGCCATGTATAAAGGAAATATTGGAAAATAATTACAAGGATTTTTGATAGTCCTTTTAGTCACTTTAGCTAAAAGCTGTGATTTAATATAGTTGAGGATATCTTTTTCCAAGGAATTAAACATTATTGTATATTTATGGAGATCTGCTTAATATTGTAATCATGTTTAGATAACCTAGAAGGTGATTTCTCTTAAATATCGGCTGTTCTAACCATGCTGAGCTTTGATCAGTGTTGCCTGCATAGCTAGTATCTAAAATACATGAATTTCTGTTTCTCTTAATAACAGAATATCTATTCTGGTATCTATTATGGAAATTAGCTTGGATTTTCTTTTCATTTCATTGGAGCTCTGTTCCCCTTCAACAGGGAGATGGGCTGTCAGTATACAAGGGTCTGGCCACAAGTGTTAACCTTCTGTCCTAAAAATGTGTTCAATCTGCTAAAGCATCCAGGTGATTACTTTATTGAGATTCTGGAATTTCATACAATAGAGTGTGGAAGAGATGCTTCTGACATTGAACGAATGCTTCAAGGGTGTGTGCTATATAGGTTGGCTGCCTCAGCCATAAAAGAGCGTGAATGTAGCTCCTGATGCGTGACACCACTATTTGCACCGTATTCAGTAATGGTGTGATTTTAGAAGCTTAACAGTGATTAAAAGGGGACATGTTTGTCCTTCATTTGAAGGCTCTCATTCTTGTATGTTGTTGGTTACCTGAAATACATTTGCTACTTCTAACTGAGCAATTACTTGGATAATATATATAAAGGGGTAGTTTTCAGTTAGGGTTTAATCAGTCAAATAATTAAAAATGGGGAGCAGATGTTGCTCAAGTGGTTGAGCATCTCCTTCCCATATATGAGGTCCTGGGTTTGATCCCTGGTACCTCCTAAAAAAAACAAGCAAATGAAAAAACTAATTCTCATTGGCAAGTGGATGTAGCTCAGTGGTTGAGAACCTGCTTCCCATGTACAAGGTCCTGCGTTTAATCCTGGTACCTCCTAAAAAAAAAAATATACTAATGAAGCTTGCCTAGTTTACTCAGGCATTAGTTTCTCCAGCAGTGGACCAGTAGAGAGGTAATAGTCTTCCTTTTTCCCTTTCCGGGTATGGTTTAATCTTTTTAAATTTTTTTGTAATTTTATTCAATCATCTATTATAGCAGGCTTATGTAAATATGACTGTCTTTGATTTGCATAACGTATATTAGGTTAACAGTGTTTCTAGTGTTATATCTTCCTAAGACATTATAAAACTGCAAAAATGAGCAAAAGCCTTAACACCTTTTCTCACCACAGGTGCTCGAGTTTGGCTTTTCATTGGTTTCATGTTGATGTTTGGGTCACTTATTGCTTCCATGTGGATTCTTTTTGGTGCCTATGTTACCCAAAGTAAGTATTTATTGCTCCTTTATTCAGATATGTCTTTTAAATGTGGCTTGGACTAACTTCCTCAAGTAAAATTTAGCTTCATTATTCAAGTGACTTGAAGAAATGATTCCTTATGAGGATAAACAAGTTGTTGATTAAAACTTCTCAGTGGAATCACTGAGTACAGTGGGATATCTGTCCCTGGTTAGGGAATCCAAATCACTGATGTGTAACTCTGAGCCACCACAAGAATATCTAATTTCCTTCCTTACCTTGTATCTTATAAAAGAGGCCCATCTATTGGATTGCAATGGTGTAAAAGTCAGAAGTGAGTACATGGCTCCCATTCCCTAATTCACAATTCCAAAATCCACAAAACTGAAAATCAAGTGTTTTCATAATTTGATAGCAAAACCTGATCTAAACTGACATTGGGCTAACTATGATCTTTATTCCTTTTAGTTTAAGTATTCAAATATTTTACTGCAGGAATGTTGATGTGTTTGATTATGGAATGCTGGCTCTGACTGAGCTGAGGGTAATATATATGCTCTGTGTTAGCTTTCTTAAATCTGAAGAATTCTGAATTATAAAACACACTTTGCCACAATGATTTAAGATAAGTGGTTGTGGACCTTGATATCTTTCCACTGATACTTTCTTCCCTCCAACCCCAGCCTGGATTTTTTTGTCACAGGTACAAGGGGAGGTTTGTATTTTTTTAATGTTTTTTTTTTTTTAAATTTTTTAAAAAGATATTTAGATTACATAAATGTTACAGAAAAATATAGGGGATTCCCATAACCCTGCTCCCTACACCTCCCACATTTTCCCACATTAACAACATCTTTCATTAGTGTGGTACATTTGTTAAAATTGATGAAAACATTTTAGGGCATTGCCACTAAGCATGGATTATAGTTTACATTGTAGTATATACTCTCTCCCGCACAATTTTGTAGGTTATGGCAAGATATGTAATGGCCCGTATCTGTCATTGTAATGTCATTCAGGAAAATTCCCAGGTCCCCAAAATGCCCCCATATTTCACCTGTATTTCCCTTTCCCTACCCTCAGAACCTCTAGTGGCCACTGCCTCCACATGAATAATATAGTTTCTTCCATTGCTAGAATCACAATAAGTCTATAGTAGAATACCAGTAAGTCTACTTTAGTCCATAGTTCATTCCCCAATCCTGAGGATTCTGGGATGGTGTTGCCCACTCCTCTTCTAATTGAGAGGAGGCTTTGATCCAATGGGGCAGATGGATGGGACTTTCTTGCTTGCAGTTGTAGACTCTCTCGGTTCCTTGGGATGGTCGTTGTCCATCATCATCTCCTTGTTAGTTGTCCTGGGTGAGTCCAATGAACTGGAGAGTAGGTATCGCAACTCCATTGAATTTCAGGGTCCAGCTGGCACATGGACAGCCCAGAGATTAGTCTCTTTGATGTATACCTACCTACTCCAGCACCAACTATAGGTTCAAATAAAAAGGACAGAAGAGGCATGTGTAGAGAAGTCACATATGAGCTCTGTCACACTCGGGAGCACAAACTCCAAAGTACGGCCACTGGCAAGGGCACCAAACTCTGGAGCTATCTGCCTTGACCGTAGGTCCTGGCTGTCTCCAGAGTCCTCAGGATCCCCACTATTTGGGGTAGTAACTACCTTGGCCGACTATGAGATCCTGCTGAGACATGCATAAGCGTTACCTCTCTGATGACCTCCTGGCTCACTTTGAAGTCTCTTAGTCGTATACACTCATTTGTTTTCACCTTTCCCCCCTTTTATTCAAGATCTTTTTCCAGTTGTATCACCAGCTGGCACTTGGTAGTAAACCCTCAGTAGCAGGGAGGCTCATCCCCGGGAGTCATGTCCCACACTGGGGGGAAGGAAATGTATTTATATGCTGAGTTTGGCTTAGAGAGAGGCCACATTTGAGCAACAAGGAGGCTCTCAGGAGGCAACTCTTAGGCACTCCCCAACACTAGGCTAAGTTGCAAATTGAAGAGCAAAAGGCTCGCAAGCATAGTGGTCAACTTCAAGGGCCCATCAATGGACCATCCTTCTAGTCATTGCCCCTGCACTTGGGGGATTGTTGCTGTTCCATTAGAGAATGTGGCAGAGCTCCACAAGGAGAGTTTTTGAAGGGCAAGACTGAAGGCATGTTTATACCCTTGATGCAGAAACAGCTGATGCAGTAGAACAAGTGCCTGTTAAACCAATTTGAGTTTTCTGGCTGTGCCCCACTTGCTAGTTTTTTTAAAATCCAGGGTGGGATTAAAAGCAGAACCTAGTCTCAGCGGGTATCTCAGGAAGCATATGAAGACTATTTCACTGCCTCTTTTCATTCCAGAGGAGGAGTAAGTCTCAGATAACACATTTATTCATCTTCTGTCCCCTCTGCTTCTGAAATCTCTTTGGCAGATTCTTTGCCTAATTATCACATCACTTTGTCCTGACCTACCATTGGCCTTCTAATGCTTTAGACAGAATCCCTTAAGTCTCATAGTTTGTCCCATGTAGTGACAGCCTGGGAGCCTGCACAGCCAGCCTTGGGGAGGCGCAGGTAGTGGGGCCTGACATTCCTGATGGCCGTGCTGGCCATTACGGCCACACAGCTGCTTGGAGAAGAACAGCTCTCCTCTGATTTGGTCTTGATATGTCCCAAGCCTTTGCCCTAGGAAAACACTTGAAATTGGGAGATCGAGGCGTCACCTACATGACGCTGAGCGGGGAAGGACAAGGCTGCCAGGCTGGGTGGGGCTGGGAAAGGTCACCTGTGCCTTTACCAGAGGCCGTCACGCAGGGACATGGGTGGTGGAGCTTCTCCTTTTGGTTTCAATAAATGTCTTTGTACCTGCAAAAAATAATAGAAATAAAAAAGTCTCAGTTTGATCAGTGTAAGATTTTTGCAAAGTTCAAGAGGACAGTGGTTGGCTAATGTTTAAATAACATTGCTCACCAAATGTATCTAAAATGTGTTATTTTAGTTAAACATACTAATGGAGCACACAATTCTAGCATGACACTCATCTGAAGGAGAGTGCTTTTTAGTTTTTTTGATTTTTTAAAAAAATTTTATTTATTTATTTTTTTGAGAATGCTTTTTTAAAGCAGGTTTATTGAAATATTTGCATGCCATATAATTCACCCATTTAAAGTATATAATTCAAATTGGTTTTTTTTTGGTATATTCACAGAATTGTGCAACCACCATCACAGTCCAATTTTAGAACATTTTTATCACCTCAAAAAGAAACCCCATACCCATTGGCAGTTGCTTCCCATTTCTTCCCAATTCCCCAGCCCTAGGCAATTACTAATCTACTTTCTGTCTCTAGATTTGCCTATTTCATATAAATGGACTCATACAAGAAAGTGTGTTTTAAACTAATTTTATCCCTGATTCTGAGAAGGGTGGGCTGCTGTTACTGACTTCCTTGGAAGGGCTGTGTAGTTACTTGAAGTGACATGTGAAACTTTTCAGTTTCTATAATGAAAATGGGAATAAATTATCTTTCCTGAAAGGTGTGTAGGGAAGTATTAAGTTTGTAAGGTTGTGATCTCATTGGTTGTATCTTAATCTTTGAAGAAATAGTACATATTGAGAAATTTCTTGATTATGGAGCTCATGTACTTTTCTGTTTATAAGGTGCATACACTTTTACTTCAGAGGGCATTTCTAGCACCTTGTGAATCCTTTACCTGTAAAGACTTTTTTGAACTATTAATAATCATAATAGCAACTAACATTTGTATAGTACTTACGGGCCAGGTACTAGTCTAAGCACTGTAGTCACTCATTTAATTTTCACACCCTGTAGGGTGGGTACTAGTTTTTTTGTTTTGTTTTTTTTTAAAGATTTATTTATTTATTTACTTTTATCCATTTTAAACTGCCTCCCCCGCCCCGTTTTTGCTGTTTTGTCACCATTCCCTGGGCAGTTCTCTGTGTCTGTTTCCTGTCCTCTCTTCTCATCCTTCTCCTCCTGTCTTCACCGGGATTCAATCCTGGGAACCTCCAATGTGGAAAATAGGCATTCTGCCACCTGCGCCACCTCAGTTCCTGGTTTTTCGGTGCGTCTCGTCTTGGCTCTCCCTTGTGTCACCTTCCTGTTACGTCATCATCCTGCTGCGTGGCTCAGCGGGGCCTGGCACGCCTGTGTGCAGGGCCTGGTGGCCTGCGCGCCTTCTATATTTTTCTTTATTTTACCAGGAGGTCCTGGGGATTGAACTCAGTTCCCTCCATATGGGAGACGGACACCCAACCATTTGAGCCACATCCGCCCCCCGTGGGTACTGTTTTAATGTCCACTTTATAGGTGAGGAAACTAAGGCATAATTAGGTCAAGTGATTTGCCCAAGGTCATACATTTAGTCAGTGGTAGAGTTGGGTTTCAAACCTCGGGATCTGGCTCTAAGTTGGAGCTCTTAACCATGCTACTGTTATTGTCTGCTATGATAGCAAAAGCTAAAAAATTGAGTGAGTTTCTTCACCTTATCTAGTATATTTTATCAACACAGATAGTTTTATGAAAGTTAATTATCCACAAAAATTTAAGTAGTTTTTCTCTTCTTATGAAAATAACAATCACTCCCTCTAGGAGATTCAGTTGAAAGAGCACAATGATTAATTGTAATGATCCTTTTATATCTGTCACATTTGCAAAATAAAACTCCTGAATTCATGAGAGAAAGTAAATTACAGACTGTTAGGTATTAATAATTTAATTTGTAGCTTTCTAACATTTGTATTTCTCTTTTGGCCATAGGAAGCAAAGGGACAAGCAGTGTGCCTGCTGCTGGTTCCTCAGCAGTTTCGATGCAGCTAGAACCATAGCAGTTACTTTAAACAAAAAGAAAACCTGATAAGTTCATTGTCTTTTATCCAGAATGAAAGCAATCCTGTTTTTTTAAAACTAATTTATACTCCAAATTAATACCTGAAATTACTTGATACTCCTGAAACCAGTATAAAATTTAAAAATTAATGAGAGGGGAGCAGATGTGGCTCAAGCGGCTGAGCGTCTGCTTCCACATGGGATGTCCTGGGTTCGGTTCCCAGTGCTTCCTAAAAAAAACGAAAACAAACAACAAGCAAAACAAATGAAAAAAACAATTCAGGGGAGCCGATGTGGCTCAGTGGTTGAGTGCTGGCTTCCCACATACGAGGTCCTGGGTTCAATCCCTGGCCCCCAGCACCTCAAAAAAAAGTGTTTTTTGAGCATGGAAAAAGTTCATTTGAAAACTAGCTTTACAATGAAAAAGTTAGCACCAATCTTTATTTTTCCTTGTTTGTTTATGTCTTTATTGTTTTGGAAGAATGAGATTGGGATTTTATTATTTTGAATTTATTATAGATTTCTTAGAGTTAGTGAATAATAGCATTGTGTTATAACATACAGAGCATATCATTATGAATGGCACAGATACTTGTTATTGCCATTTACCTTTTGCAGTCTTCTAATCTGTTTTAACTTTTTGTGTGTGTATGCAGATATTGATGTTTATCCAGGACTAGCTGTGTTTTTTCAAAATGCACTTATATTTTTTAGGTAAGTTGACTAATTTCTCAATCACACCTATAACATTCTAGAAATATCATCTTGATCATAAAGCATCATACACGTGGAACACATATAAATCCCTTGAGTTAGTTAGAATGGATAGAACTTCTTTTAAAAGGTGAAAATTTCGCTATTGCCAAAGAGCATATATAGGTCATCTAATAGAGGTTCTGCTACATGCCGAGACCTCAGCTGGATGCTTAATTATGTTATCTTTTTAAGTCCCATTTAATTATCTTAAATATATAAATCAGGTATTAGTCCCCCTCCCTTTTTTTTCCCCCAAAGTCATCCTCCAGTGTTTATTACATCACCATGCATTTGAACATCTCTCACCCAAGGTCCCTGAGCTAGCAGCAGGTTGCCCAGTGGGTGGTGCATGATGCCCCTAGTCTATAAGTCCACAGAGTCTGGTCCTTGGGGAAGGAGTGGCTCTGCTTGTCTGCTCCCTACCAGTCTGGCTATGTTCCAATCAGCCCCCTGCTTCTGGTCACAAGGAGAGAAAGCCAGGAGGCTGCGAGGGTGCCAGGCTAGCCTGTCCCTGCTGTGGGCAGCTGTGAATTTGCAGTGACTGGGTGTCCCATTTGTAAATGAGGAAATAAGGTTCATCTTACTTGAGGACACCCAGGTAAGTGAATGTAGAGCTGGAATTTCAACCCAGACTACTGATATATAGCCTGTGTTTTTTAAAAAAGTCATATCAGGTACTTTTATTTAAAGTAAAGGAAAAATGTCAAAATTAATACATAGTATACATGTTGTATACAAAACCTGGTTGGTGAGTAGAGTTTTCTGATTGAATTTTTAAGGTAACTTAAATGTAAAAATATTTTGTATAAAGATATCACAAAAAACAGTATTAAAATTATTTTTTAAGGGCAGTCTTCTAAAAATCCCAAAGTGAAGCCCATTTCCTAGCCTTTTCAGAATGAATGTCTTTTAATTTTAAAATAGGTATTCCACAAAATTGTTAAATAAGATCTAAGTCCTAAAGAACTTTGTTTTTGTCACTGATTTTGAGCAATTTGATTATGATGTATGTTTTAGTTTGCTAAAGGCTGCCAATGCAACATACCAGAAATGGGTTGGCTTTTATAATGGTAATTTATTAGGGTAAAGTCTTATAGATCTGAAGCTGTGAAAATGTCCAAATCAAAGCGTCATCAGAGACCAAAGGTCAGCTGCTGGCAATCCTGGACTCCTGCCATGTGACAAGGCAACATGGTGGCCCATCTCTGCTTTCTGTTTCAGGCTCACTTTCTCCCCGAGCTCAGCTGTGGGTGATTAGGCATATGGCTCATCTTTTCCAAGGCTATCTCTCTTCTGCTTTGGGCTGTTCCGCTGATTCCAGCCTCCAGCCTCTACCCTCTTTCTCAGCCTCTCTGTCTTTCTGTGGCTGTAGGCGGTCCTGGAGTCCTCTCTCACATGGCAGAGCCAAATATCAGCTCTCTTGTGTGTCTGCATTTCAGTTCTTTGTTTATAAAAGACTCCAGTAAAAGAATTAAGACGTACCTTGGGTAGGGCAATCTAATCAGAGGCCCTTAACCTAAGTGATCTAATAAAAAATGATCGAATCAAAAGGTCCCTTAACTGGAACTAATCAGAAGGCCTCATCTACAATGGGTTTACAGGCACAGGAATGGGTTGCTTTAAGAACAGGATTTTCTGGGGTCTACAAAAGACTCAAACCAGGACAATGTGCTCTACTGTAGTTTTCATATTTCTCTGCTTGGAATTCATTGAATTTCTTGGACGTGTGGGTTTATAGTTTTCATCAGATTTGTAATCTTTTCTGCTATTATTTCTTCTTGGATTCCAATTATATGTTTATTAGGTTGCTTGAATTGTCCCATAACTCACTAATGCTCTGTTCTCCCCTCTTCCCCCCTCAGTCTTTTTCCCCCCTCTATTAAATTTTGGATAGTTTCCATCTTTAGGTCTTTAAAAGTTCACTAATCTATATCTATCTATCGATCTATATGTCTATCTATCATGTAAATATTATGAGGTTTATTATAGGAATTGACTTATGTTACTGTGGGAATGGGCAAGTCTAAATTCCGTAGGGCAGGCTGTAAGCTGGGAACTCCAATGAAGGTTTTCAGTGAATTTCTCAGGAGAAGCTGGCTGGCTGAAGCAGAGATGGAAATTCTTCCTTCTGATTGTTGAAATCATCTGTTTTCCTTTTAAGGCATTCATCTGATTGGATTAGATTTCTCTCATTGTTGAAAGCAATCTCCTCAGTTGACTGTAGATTAGTCAGCCATAGATGCAGTCAACTTACTGATAATTTAAATCCATGGAATATCCTCACAGTAACTATCAGACCCGTGCTTGCTTGACCAAACAACTGGACACCATAACCTAGTCAAGTTGATACATGAACTTAACTGTCTCACCTTGGATAGTTTCCTCACATGTGTGCAGTCAGCTGAAGACTCAAGGGACATATCTCCTGAGCTTCCCCTGTGTGCCGCTCTCTTTTGTCTTGTATTCTGCCTTGCAAACTCTAGCTACTTTATGTTCCTTGAACTTTCAACTTTTGTTTTCTCAAATGAGGGAGACCTCCGTGCTCTGCTTCCCTGTTTGAAAGCTGTTTGACAGGTGCTGCTGGCTTTTGATTGTATTTCTTGGCATGTGACCTCCAACCTTCTAGGGATACAAGTTTTCATGAAGACATCTTAAGCAGTATTTAGAGATCAAATTTAAGTTCATATTTGGCCCTTTGTGGTTGTGGCATTTGGATGGACAGAAACCATCCATATGCATAAAAGGTTCACTTAGGTGGACAGTGACAACTGCATCAACTGTGTGCTCTGCCCAGAGGTGGCAAGTTGTAAGACCAACTTGTGTGCTTCCTCTGTGCTAGTCCTGGGGTGTAGCCTCTCCTACTTCTCTGGCGGCTACTCCTCTGTCTCCTTGCAGGCTTATCCTCCACTCCATGGCCACTTCTGAAGTTTCTTAAGGCTCCGTTCTAGGCCTCTTCTCATTCTCATTCTCATTCTCATTCTCACTCTCACTCTCACTCTCTTTTTCTCTCTCTAGGTCACGTCACTTAATGCTTAGGACTTTAATTACTGCCTGTGTGCCGATGAGTCACAGAAGTCTTATTCACCAGGCCTAAATCATATATCTGTATTCCTTCTTAACATCCCTTCTTGAGTGATTTCAAAACCAACACATCCAGCATGCCCACAATATACTATCCCAGAGTGTCCCCTACCATTCCTCCTACACACCCATTTTGCCAGGATGACTCCCTCTTATCTTTTGGATCTTGTTTCAATCACTATTCCTCAGGAAAACCTTTCTTGACCTCTCTAACTAGGTTAGATCCTTATGTTCTCATGATATCATGTACCTCTCCCTTATAGCATTTTTTGCAGTTGGAAATTTATATGTATTTATCTCTCTTATTTATTAGACTCCATTAGGGAGCAAATTTGTCTGTTTTGCCTCATAGTCATATTCCCAGCACTTAGCCAATTGCCTGGTGCATAGCCAGTACTCAATATACAATAATTACTTGTTGACTGAATGAAGAATTGCACCATGGTCTGTTTTACGGTGTTCCAGTTATTGTAATTCAGATATGGTAGAATCCAGATGCACAATAGCCCTAATACCTGCTGGTGTGAGAAATGGCCCTTTTCCTTACACATTTCTTATGTAATAACTCTCCAGGCTTTAAAAAGAAAGAATACATAATTAAGCTCAGCCATCTAGGTCAACAAAGTGCTTTACAAAATATGTGAATTGAAACCAACACCACCACATTCTTTAATTTAATTTAAAAAATTGATATAAAGGGTTTAGTGAGGTATCTGTCAAAGCATATTTAGAAAGTGAATTCTGCATTGCTTGTTCCACATGTTTTTTCTCATGATTGATTTACTTATCTTTCTAGCACTCTGATCTACAAATTTGGAAGAACTGAGGAGCTGTGGACCTGAGATCACTTCTTAATATCACATTTCCTTTTTGTTATATTCTATTTGTACATAAGTTTTTCTCTCTCAATATAATTTACGCATTGCCAAATAGAATAGATTGTACATTCAATGTTTTGTTTCCTTACATTTTTATGCTCTAAAGTTTTGAAATAGTTTCATGAGATTTCTGTCCTTTTTACCCATTGAATAGATTGTTAATATGTACATAATATAGGACTATATATATTGGATGATTAGTTGTTTTATTCCTGAAGACTTAAAGCTTGATCTGTTCTCTGAGCCAGGGTTGTATCATATCATTTTACAGTTAACTACTCTGTTTCAGTATATCTAATTTCTGAAAATGCAAAAAAAATATAGCTCTATCCATCTGAAATAAGCACTGAGCCATTAAAAAAGGTATTTCAGCAAATTTTTATTTTGGCTTAAAAATGAAATTTTTTTAAAAAGGAAAAATGATCTTCTGTATTAAAGAAGTGGACTTTTATAAGATTTTTTTAAATGCTCGAAGGACTAGTTTAAAAGCCTCTTAAAAACAGTTCCTCTAATATGACTTTATTTGAGAAAGGATAATACATGATCAAATAAACTGAGTTTTACGTGGTTAATGTAAAAAGATTGGAAGGCAGCTGAGCAACATGCTTCCTATAAAAGCAGCTTAAATGATCAATCTACTGAAGTTATCTTTTATAGCCTACCATTATCTGACATTACAAAATTCCGTATCAGGCAAGTTGGAAACAGCTGATTTAAAAGCCCGACCCATAAAACAAATGGAATGGTTAGTTTAAAGGCAGAGCGCTTTCTCCGGAAGGGAATTACTATGGCCTGGTAAAAAAATGAGGCATTTCATCCCCTTAGTGACCTACTGCAGCTCCCTTTTTGCTCTAGCGCTCAAGCTTTGGGCAAAGTGTTCCTGCAAAATCTATTTTCAATGTGAAATCAAATAAAAAAAATTTTTTATTGGGTTTTAAATACTGTATTTGCACTGTGTGTATTCCTATGAGAGATTTCAAAGGGATAGTTGGGTCTTAATTGCTATTTTTGTTCCATTTGTTGTACATGTTTTGTGTTGCACTTTTTTTCCCCCAGAGAGATTTTATAGAGCCTTTAGTTGTAAGACAGAAAAATATCAAGGTTATTATAACACCATTACAGCTTTTAATGCAAGTCTTATTTTGCTTAAACTTCTGTCCTCTCTCAGAGAAGATTTGTCATGCACAGAGTATTGATGCAGTTTGTGGAATTCTGTGCCTTTGTCCAGATGCTGTCTTGTTTAATTCTTTTTTGTTGTTGTTCTCTCAAAATGTCAGTAAACTTTGTCTTGCTTCCAACAAATTGTAAGACTGATTACTTGTTCCAACTCCCTTGTACCCTGTTGGAATAAATATTACTTCTTACACATGCTAATACTGTTGAATTTATTGGAGAAATGAACCACAAACATTTATATGCTGTTCATTTTTAGATTATTCAGGTAAACCTGATCAAAGAAGCAGTTTTTTCTTTATAAATAAGGAGAAATAATATACTCAGACTTGTAAAATGCCAGTGTAAAGATTAATGAAGGGGGGAAGCGGGTGTGGCTCAATCGATAGAGCTCCCGTTTACCATGTGTGAGGCCCCGGGTTCACTTCCCGGGACCTCCTTGTGAGGGCAGGCCGGCCCGCGCGGCGCGGTGGGCTGATGCAGCGGGACCTCACAGCAAGGGGGAGATAAGCAGACATAGAAAAAACGCATAGCAAATGGACACAGCAAACACAAGCAGCAAGGGGGGGATAAATAAATAAATAAATCTTTAAAAAAAAAAAAAA
>JAQZBX010041964.1:0-22162 GCA_029593785.1 Cabassous unicinctus | reverse complement strand
GAGGTTTCCAAAGTGAGGAACCGGAATCTTTTGCAGAGTAAAATGAGTAGTTGATCATTTGTGGTAAGCAAAAAAAAGTGAATAGCTGCCAATGTAAGGCGTCTTTGTGTTGTTTTGAAAACTGAAGAAACCAGTGTTTTGGCATAGTATTGGCTTAAGGTAGTGTTTTAAGATTTATAGTGAGTGAAACCAAGTGCATAGAAGCCAAACAAACAAGTATCTTACATAATATTCAAAGTTGAATTAACTGCTGCATTCACAGCCTGTTAGGGGAAACCAGGGTTTCGAAGAAGAATTTAAGTGAAAACAAAGGCCCAGCTGCAAAGGAAAGACAAATTTTATTTAGTTTTGTAAAGAGAAGAAAACCACTGCATTGGCTTAACCTTGGGTAATAGCTCTGTGTTGATATGTGAGTGAAATCAGGGCCATAGCAGCCAAAAAAACAAGAATCTTACTTACCTTTCAAACTTGAAGTAATTAGTGCATTCACAGAGAGATAGGTGAAACCAGTGTCTTGAAGTTGTTTGTAAATGAACACACATGCAAATCAGTCAATGTAACAAGTTCCTTTTTTGTTTTCTAAAGCAAAGAACTCAATGCATTCAGCCAACGTTAATGAAAAGCACTGTTTTCAAGTTGATTGTTATTGAAAACATATTTATAGCATTATAAAAAACAAGAATCTTACTTAGATTTCAAAAGTGAGGAACCGGCAGCTTTGGTGTAGTAAAAGCAGTGTTTTGACATTCATTATAAGTGAGAACATGTGCATAGTATCCAATGTATTGAGAATATTGCTTAGTTTTGTAAACTGAAGAAACCAGTGTTTTGTCATAGTATTCAGTAAAAGCAGTGTTATACATTGTTAGTGAGTGAATGCAAGCACATAGAAGCCAAACAAACAGGTATCTTACTTAACTTTCAAAGCTGAATTAACTGCTGCATTCACAGCCTGTTAGGGGAAACCAGTGCTTGGAAAATGAATTTAAGTTAAAACATAGACATAGCAGCAAATAAAATACAAATCTTATTTAGTTTTTAATGTGAAGAAACCACTGCATTGGCTTATCTTAGATAAAATCTTTGTGTTGACATGTGAGATAAAACAAAGGCATAGCTGCCAAAAAAACTAGAATCTTACTTGCTTTTCAAACTTGAATTAACTACTGAATTCACAGAGAGTTATGTACAACCAGTCTTGTAATTGTTTGTAAATGAATGCACATGCAACTCAGTCAAGAAAGAAGTTCCTTTTTTCGTTTTCTAAAGCAATGAGCTCAATGAATTCAGCCAAAGTTTGGGAAAACAGTGTTTTCAAGTTGATTGTAATTGAAAACACATGCTTACCAGTGTAAGAAACAAGAATCTTAATTAGGTTTCAAAAGTGATTAACCGGCAGCTTTTGCAGATTAAAAGGATTAGTTGGTCATTGTTGTAAGAGAAAAAAAGTGAATAGCTGCCAATGTAATGAGTATATTGCTTAGATTTGAATACTGAAGAAATCAGTGTTTTGGCATAGTATTAGGTCAAAGCAGTGTTTTTACATTGATAATGAGTGAAAGCAAGTGCATAGCAGCCAAACAAACAATTTTTACTTTACTTTCAGAGTTAAATTAACTGCTGCATTCACAGCCTGTTATGGGAAACCAGTGTTTTGAAGAGGAATTTAAGTGAAAACCCAGGCATAGAAGCAAATAAAAGACAATTCTTATTTAGTTTTTTAAAGTGAAGAAACTATTGCATTGGCTTAGGCATAGGCAAAACCTGGGTGTTGACATGTCAGTGAAAGCAAGGGCATAGCATCCAAATAAACAAGAATCTTACTTACCAATCAAATTGAAGTAACTACTGCTGTAACAGAGAGTTAGGTAAAAGCAGTGTCTTGAATTTGTTTGTAAATGAATACACATGCAAATCAGCCAATGAAACAAGTTTCTTTTTTGGTTTCTAAAGTATAGAACTCAATGAATTCAGCCAACGTTACGGAAACGCAGTGTTTTCAAGTTGATTGTTATTGAAAACACATGTATAGCATGGTAAGAAACCAGAATCTTACTTAGATTTAGAATGTGAGGAACCGGCAGCTTTGGCATAGTAAAAGCAGTCTTTTGACATTTACTGTAAGTGAAAACAAGTGCAAAGCTACCAATATAATGCGTATATTGCTTAGTGTTGTAAACAGAAGAAACCAGTGTTTTGGCATAGTATTAGGTCAAAGCACCGTTTTTACATTGATAATGAGTGAAAGCAACTGCATAGCAGCCAAACAAACAAGTATCTTTCTTAACTTTCAAACTTGAATTAACTGCTGCATTCACAGAGTGTTAGGGGAAACCAGTGTTTTCAAGATGAATTTAAGTGAAAACACATGCATAGCAGCAAATAAAAGACAAATCTTATTTAGTTTGTAAAGACTATAAACCACTGCATTGGCTTTGCCTTAGGGAAATGCTGTGTTGACATGTGAGTTAAAACAAGGTCATAGCATTCTAACAAATAAGAATATTTCTTACCTTATAAACTTGAAGTAAATACTGCATTCACTGAGATTTAGGTGAAACCAATGTCTTGAAGTTGTTTGTAAATGAATGCACATGCAAGCAGCCAATGAAACAAGTTGTTTTTTTTTGGTTTTCTAAAGCAAAGAAATAAATGCATTCAGCCAACTTAGGGAAAAGCAGTGTTTTCAAGTTGATTTTTATTAAAAACATATGCTTACCATTGTAATACACAAGAATTTTAATAAGGTTTCAAAAGTGAGGAAATGGCAGATTTTGCAGATTAAAAGGAGTAGTTGGTCATTGTTGTAAGCGAAAAAAGGGAATAGCTGTCAATGTAATTAGTATAGTGCTTAGATTTGAAAACTGAAGAAACCAGTGTTTTGGCATAGTATTAGGTCAAAGCAGTGTTTTTACATTGATAATGAGTGAAAGCAAGTGCATAGCAGCCAAACAAAGAAGTGTTTACTTAACTTTCAGAGTTAAATTAACTGCTGCATTCACACCCTGTTACGGGAAACCAGTGTTTTGTAGATGAATTTCAGTGAAAACACAGTCATAGTAGCAAATAAAAGACATATCCCATTTAGTTTTTTAAAGTGAAAAAACAACTGCTTTGTCTTAGCCATATGTAAAATTGGTCTGTTGACATGTGAGTGAAAGCAAGGGCATAGCAGCCAAACAAACAAAATCTTACTTACCTTTCAAACTTGAAGCAACTACTGCATGCACAGAGCGATAGGTAAAACTAATGTCCCTAACATTTTTGTAAATGAATACACATGCAATCAGTAAATGAAACAGATTCCTTTTTTGGTTTTCTAAAGCAAAATCGATATGCTTTCAGCCAACTTTAGGGGAAAGCAGTGTTTTCAAATTGATTGTAATTGAAAACATATGTACAGCTTTGTGAGAAACAATAATCTTACTTAGATTTCAAAAGTGAAGAACCGGCAGCTTTGGCCTGGTAAAAGCAGTGTTTTGATAATCATTGTAAGTGAGAACAGGTGCATAGCTGCCAAAGTATTGAGTATATTGCTTAGTTTTGAAAACTGGAGAAATCAGTGTTTTCTCATAGTATTAGTTAAAACCATTGTTTTTTCATTGATAGTGAGTGGAAGAAATCACAAAGAAGCCAAACAAACAAGTATCTTACATTACTTTCAAAGTTGAATTAACTGCCGCATTCAGAGCCTGTTAGGGGAAGCAGAATTTTGAAGATGAATTTAAGTGGAAACACAGGCATAGCAGCAAATAAAAGACAAATCTTATTTAGTTCTGTAAAGTGAAGAAACCTCTCCATTGGCGTAACCTTAGGGGAAACTTGGGTGTTGACATGTCAGTGAAAGCAATGGCATAGCAGCCGAAAAACAATAATCTTACTTACCTTTCAAACTTGATGTAACTACTGCACTCACAGAGAGTCAGATGAAACCAGTGTCTTGAAGTTGTTTGTACATGAATGCACATGCAATTCAGCCAATGAAACAAGCTTCTTTTTTGGATTTCTAAAGCAAAGAACTCAGTGCAATCAGCCAACTTTAGGGAAAACAATATTTTCAATTTGATTGTAATTGACAACACATGTATAGCTTTGTAAATAGCAAGAATCTCATTCAGATTTCTTAAGTGAGCATCAGGCAGCTTTGGCATAATAAAAGCAGAGTTTTGCCATTCATTGTAAATGAAAACAAGTGCATAGCTGCCAATGTAATGAGTATATTGCTTCATTTTGTAAACTAAAGAAGCCATTGTTTTGCCTAGTATTAGGTAATAGCTATGTTTTTCCATTGATATTGAGTGAAAGAAAGCGCATAGCACCAAAACAAACAAGTATATTACTGAAATTTCAAAGCTGAAATAACTGCTACTTTCAGAGCCTGTAATGGGAAAGCAGTGTTTGAAGATGAATTTCAGAGAAAACACAGGCATAGCAGCAAATAAAAGACAAATCTTATTTAGTTTTGTAAAGTGAAGAAACTACTGTGAAGGTTTAGCCTCAGGTAAATCTGTGGGTTCACATGTGAGTGAAAGCAAAGGAATAGCAGCCAAACAAAGAAGAATTTTATTTACCATTCTAACTTGAAGTAACTACTGCATTCATAGAGAGATATGTGGAACCAGTGTCTTGAAGGTGTTCGTAAATGAATACACATGCAAATCAGTGAATGAAACAAGATTCTTTTTAAGGTTTCTAAAGCAAAGAATTCAATGCATTCAGCCAAATTTAGAGAAAAGCACTGTTTTCAAGTTGATTGTGATTGAAAACACATGTATAGCATTGTAAGAAACAAGAATCTTACTTAGATTTCCAAAGTGAGGAACTGGCAGCATTGGAATAGTAAAAGCAGTGTTTTGCCTTTCATTGTAAGTGAAAACAAGTGCATAGCTGCCAATGTAATGACTCTATTGCTTAGTTGTGAAAACTGAAGAAATCAGTGTTTTAGCATAGTATTATGTAAAAGCAGAGTTTATACATTGATAATGAGTGAAAGCAAGTGCATAGCATCCAAACAAACACGTACATTACTTAACTTTCAGAACTGACTTAACTGTGGCATTCACAGACACTTAGGGGAAACCAGGGTTTGAAGATGAATTCAAGTGAAAACACAGGCATAGCAGTAAATAAAATTCATATCTTATTTTGTTTTTTAAAATAAAATCCACTGCCTTTGGTTAGCCTTTGTTTAAAGCTTTGTGTTGACATGTGAGTGAAAGAAAGGGCATAGCAGCAGAACAAACAAGAATAAAACTTAACTTTCAAACTTGAAGTAACTACTGCATTCACAGAAACGTAGGTGAAACCAGTGTCTTTAAGTTGTTTTTAAATGAATACATATGGAAATCAGGCAATGAAACAAGTTACTTTTTTGGTTTTCAAACCAAAGAATTCAATGCTTTCAGCCAATATTAGGTAAAAGCCGTGTTTTCAGGTCGATTGTAATTTAAAACACACGTTTAGCAATGTAAGAAACAAGAATCTTACTTAGATATCCAAATTGAGGAACCGGCAACTTTGGCATAGTAAAAGCAGTGTTTTGAAATTCATTGTAAGTGAGAACAAGTGCATAGCTGAAAATGTAATGAGTATATTGCTTAGTTTTGTAAACTAAAGAATCCAGGGTTTTGTCATAGAATTCAGTAAAAGCACTGTTTTTACATTGATAGTGAGTGAAAGCAAGTGCAGAGAAGCCAAACAAACAGGTAGCTTACTTAACTTTCAAAGCTGAATTAACTGCTGCATTCACAGCCTTTTAGGGTAAACCAGTGTTTTGAAAATGAATTTAAGTGAAAACACAGGCATAGCAGCCAATAAAATACAAATTTATTTACTTTTGTAAAGTGAAGAAACCACTGCATTGGCTTAGACTTAGGTAAAATCTGTGTGTTGACATGTGTATGAAAACAAAAGCATAGCAGCCAAACGAACAAGAAACTTAGTTGCTTTTCAAACTTGAAGTAACTACTGAATTCACAGAGAGTTAGTTACAACCAGTCTTGAAGTTGTTTGTAAATGAATGCACATGCAACTCAGTCAATGAAAGAAGTTTCTTTTTTTGATATTCTAAAGCAAAGAACACAATGAATTCAGCCAATGATTCAGAAAACTGTGTGTTGATTATAATTGAAAACACATGCTTACCAGTGTAAGAAACAAAATCTTAATTAGGGTTCAATAGTGAGGTACCAGAAGCTTTTGCAGAGTAAAAGGATTAGTTTGTCACTGTTGTAAGCAAAAAAAAGTGAATACCTGCCAATGTAAAGAGTATATTACTAAGATTTGAAAAGTGGAGAATCCAGTGTTTTGCCATAGTATTAGGTCAAAGCAGTGTTTTTCCATTGATAATGAGTGAAAGCAAGCGCACTGTAGCCAAACAAACAAGTGTTTACTTAACTTTCAGAATTAAATTAACTGCTGCATTCACAGCCTGTTACAGGAAACCAGTGTTGTGTAGATGAATTTAAGTGAAAACACAGGCATAGCAGCAAATAAAAAACAAATGTTATTTAATTTTGTAAAGTAAAGAAACCGCTGCATTGTCTTAGACTTAGGCAAAACCTGTGTGTTGACATGTGAGTGAAAGCAAGGGCATACAATCCAAACAAACAATAAACTTACTTTCCTTTCAAACTTGAAGTGATTCCTGCATTCACAGAGAGACAGGTGAAACCAGTGTCTTGAAGCTTTTCATGAATGAATACACATGCAAATCAGCGAAAGAAACAAGTTACTTTTTTGAATTTCAAAATCAAAGAACACAATGCATTCAGTCAACGTTAGGTAAAAGCAGTGTTTTCAAGTTGATTGTAATTAAAAACACATGTATAGCATTTTAAAAAACAGGAATCCTACTTAGATTTGCAAAATGAGGAACCGCCAGGTTTGGCATAGAAAAGAAGTGTTTTGACATTCATTGTAAGTGAGAAGAGGAGCATAGCTGCCAAACTAATGACTATATTGCTTTGTTTTGAAAACTGAAGACAGCAGGTTTTTCGCATAGTACTAGGTAAATGCAGGTTTTTATATTAATAATGACTGAAAGCAAGTGCACAGCAGACAAAGAAACAATTATCGTACTTAACTTTCAAAGGTGATTTAACTGTGCATTCACAGTGAGTTAGGTGAAACAAGTGTCTTGAAGTTGTTTGGAAATGTATACACGTGTAAATCAGCCAAGGAATCAAGCTTCTGTTTGGTTTTCTAAAGCAAAGAGTTCAATGCATTCAGCCAAAGTTAGGGAAAAGTAGTGTTTTCAGTTTGATTGTAATTGAAACAGATATATAGCATTGTAAGAAACAAGAATCTTACTTAGGTTTCAAAAGTGAGGAACCGGCAGGCTTGACATAGTAAAAGCAAGATTTTGGCATTCATTGTAAGTGAAAACAAATGTATAGCTGCCAATGTAATGAGTATAATGCTTAGTTTTAAAACTGAAGTTACAAGGATTTTGGCATAGCATTGGGAAAAGCAGCGTTTTTACATTGATAATGAGTGAAAGCAAGCGCATAGTAGCCAAAAAAAGAAGAATCTTACTTAATTTTCAATGTTGAATTAACTGCTGCATTCACAGCATGATACGGAAAACCAGTATTTTTTAATATGAATTTATGTGAAAACACAGGCATAGCAGCAAAGAAAAGAAAAAACTTATTGAGTTTTGTAAAGTGAAAAAGCCACAACAATAGCTTAGATTCAGGTAAATGCTGTGTGCTGACATGTGAGTGAAACCTGGTGTATAGCAGCCAAACAAACAAGAATCTTACTTACCTTTCAAACTTGAAGTAACTACTGCCTTTACACAGAGTTTTGTGAAAAAACTGTCTTGAAGATGTTTGTAAATGAATACACATGAAAATCAGGCAATGAAACAAAATTCTTTTTTGTTTTCTAAAGCAAAGAACTCAATGCATACAGCCAATGTTAAGGAAAAGCAGTGTTTTCAAGTTGATTGTAATTGAGAACATATGTATATCATTGTATGAAACAAGAATCTTACTTAGGTTTCAAAATTGGGGAACCGGCAGCTTTGGCATTGTAAAAGCAGTGCCTTGACATTTGTTGTAAGTGAAAAAAAGTGCATTGCTGCTAACTTAATGAGTATATTGCTGAATTTTGAAAACTGCAGAAACCAGTGTTTGGGCATAGGATTAGGTAAAAGCAGTGTTTTTACATTGATAATGAGTGAAAACAAGGAGATAGCAGCCAAACAAACAAGTATCTTACTTAACTTTCAAAGTATAATGAACTGCTGCATTCACAGCCTGTTATAGGAAACCAGTTTTTGAAGATGAATTTAAGTGAAAACACAAGCATAGCAGGAAATTGAAGACAAATCTTATTTAGTTTTGTAAAGTGAAGAAAACACTGCATTGGCTTAGCTTTAGGTAATAAGCTGTGTGTTGATATGTTAGTGAAAGCAAGGGCATAATAGCCAAACAAACATGAATCTTACTTACCTTACAAACTTGAAGCAACTATGCATTCACAAAGAGTTAGGTAAAACCAGTGTTTGAAGTTGTTTGTAAGTGAATACACATGCAAATCAGCAAATGAAATATGTTTTTTATTTCTAAATCAAAGAACTCAAAGCATTCAGCCAACTTTAGGGAAAAGCAGTGATTTCAAGTTGAATTTAGTTGAAAACCCATGTATAGTATTGTAAGAAACAAGAATCTTACTGAGGTTTCCAAAGTGAGGAAACTGCAGCTTTGCAGATTAAAACGACAGGTTGCCATTCATTTTATGTGAAAAAAAGTGAATATATGCCAATGTAATGTGTTTATTGCTTACTTTTGAAAACTGAAGAAACCAGTGTTTTCGCATAGTATTAGGTAAAAGCAGTGTTTTTACATTGATAGTATGTGAAAGAAAGCACATAGCAGACAACAAACCAGTACTTACTTATCATTCAAAGGTGAATTAACTGCTTCATTCACATCCTGTTAGGGGAAACCAGTGTTTTGAAAATAATTTAAGTGGAAACACATGCACAGCACCAAAAAAAAAGACAAATCTTATGTAGTTTGTTTAAGTGAAAACACCACTGCATTGGCTTATCCTTAGGTAAAAGCTGTGTGTTGACATGTGAATGAAAGCAAGGGCACAGCAGCCAAAAAAAAAGAATACTACTTACCTTTCAAACATGAGGTAACTTCTGCATTCACACAGAGTTAGGTGAAACCCGTGTCTTGAACTTGACGTAAATGAACACACATGCAGTTTAGCCAATGAAGAAAGCACCATTTTTGGTTTTGTAAAGCAAAGAGCTCAAAGCATTCAGCCAACGTTAGGGAAATGCAGTGTTTTCAAGTAGATTGTAATTGAAAACACATGTATAACATTGTAAGAAACAAGAATCTTACTTAGATTTAGAGAATGATTAACCGTCAGCTTTGGCATAAAAAAAGCTGTGTTTTGACATCATTTGTAAGTGAGAACAAGTGCATAGATGCCAATGTAATGAGTATATTGATTAGTTTTGAAAAGAGATGAACCAGTGTTTTGCCATAGAATTAAGTAAAAGCAGGGTTTTTATATGGATAATGAGTGAAAACTTGTACATAACAGACAAATAATCAAGTATCTTACTTAACCTCCAAAGATGAAATAACTGCTGCATTCACAGCCTGTTATGGGAAACCAGTGATTTGAAAATGAATTTAAGTGAAAACACAATGAAACGCAGCAAATAAAAGACAAATCTTGTTTAGTTTTCTAAAGTGAAGAAACCACTGCTTAAGCTTAACCTTAAGGAAAATGGTGGGTTGACATGTGAGTGAGAGCAAGGGCATATCAGCCAAACAAACAAAAATCTTATGCACCTTTCAAATTCATCTACTACTGTTTTCACAGAGAGTTAGATGAAACGAGTGTCTTGAAGTTTGTTTGTAAATGAATGCACATGCAAATCAGCCAATGAAACAATTTTCATTTTTGGTTTTCTAAAGGAGGGAACTCAATGCATTCAGCCAATGTGTGGGAAATGCCATGTTTTCAAATTGATTGTAATTGAAAACACATGTATAGCTTTGAAAGAAACAAGAATCTTACATTGATTACCAAAGTGAGGAACCAGAAGCTTTTGCATAGTAAAACCAGTCTTTTGACATTCATTGAAAGTGAAAACGAGTGCATAGCTGCCAATGTAATGAGTATATTGCTTAGTTTTGAAAACTAAAGAAAGCAGTACTTTGGCATAGCATTATGTAAAAACACTGTTTTTTTTTCATTGATAATGGGTGAAAGCAAGTGCATAGCAACCAAACAAACAAGTATATTACTTGGCTTTCAAATTAAGCTGCTGCTATGCCTGTGTTTCCGATTAAATTCATTTTCAAAACAATGGTTTCCCGTAACAGGATGTGAATACAATAGTTAATTTACTTTGAATGATAATTAAGTACTGCTTTGTTGGCCGCTATGTGCTTTCTTTCACTTACTATCAATGCAAAAACACTGCTTTTACCTAATACTAGGCCAAAACACTGGTTTCTTCAGAATTCAAAACTAAGCAATAAACACATTACATTGGCAACTATTCACTTTTTTTCACTTACAACGAATGACAAGCTGTTGTTTTAATATGCCAAAGCTGCAGGTTCCTCATTTTGGAAACCTAAGTAAGATTCTTGTTTCTTACACTGCTCAGCAAGTGTTTTCAATTACAATCAACTTGAAAACTCTGCTTTTCCCTAACCTCAGCAAAATGCATTGAGTTCTTAGCTTTAGATAACCAAAAAAGGCACTTGTTTCATTGGCTGATTTGCATGTGTATTCATTTAAAAACAACTTCAAGACACTGGTTTCACTGAAGTCTTTGTGAATTCATTAGTTACTTCAAGTTTGAAAGTAAGTGAGATTCTTGTTTGTTTGGCTGCTATGCCTTGCTTTCACTCACATGTCAACATAAAGCTTTTACCAAAGGCTAAGCAAATGTAGAGAATTCTTCACTTTACAAAACTAAATAAAATTAGTCTTTTATTTGCTGATATGCCTGTGTTTTCACTTATATTCATCTTCAAAACCCATGCTTCACCAAACAGGCTGTGAATGCAGCAGTTAATTTAAATTTGACAGTAAAGTAAGATACTTGTTTGTTTGGATGATATGCATGTGCTTTCACTCATTATAAACGTAAAAACACTGCTTTTACCTAACACAATACCAAAACACTGCTTTCTTCAGTTTTCAAAAGAAAGCAATATACTCATTACATTGGCAGCTATGCACTTCCTCTCACTTATAATGAATGTCAAATCACTACTTTTATTACAACAAAGCTGCTGGTTCCTCTCTTTCAAAATCTAAGTAAGATTCTTGTTTCTTACAATGCTATAAATGTGTATTCAATTACAATCAATTTGAAAGCACAGTTTTCCATAACGTTGGCTGAATGCATTGAGTCTTTGATTTAGAAAAATATAAAAGAAACCTGTTTCATTGGCTGATTTGCATGTGTATTCATTTTCAAACAACTTCAAGAAACTGGTTTCACCTAACTCTCTGTGAATGCAGTAGTTACTTCATGTTTGAAAGGTAAGTAAGATTCTTGTTTGTTTCCCTGCTATGCCCTTGTTTTCCCCCACAGGTCAAAGCACAGCTTTTGCCTTAGACTAAAATAATGCAGTGGTTTCTTCACTTTACAGAAGTAAATGAGATTTGCTTTTATTTGCCGCTATGCCCGTGTTTTCACTTAAATTCATTTTCAAAACACTGGTTACCTGTAAAAGGCTGTGAATGCAGCAGTTAATTCAACATTGAAAGTTAAACAGCATTCTTGGTTGTTTGACTGCTATACGTTTGCTTTCACTCATGAACAATGCAAAAACAATTGTTTTACCTAATATTATGCCAAATCACTGGTTTCTTCAGTTTACAAAACTAAGCAATATACTTATTACATTGGCAGCTGTGCACTTTTTTTCACTTTCAATGAATGTCAAAAAACTGCTTTTACTATGCCAAAGCTGCTGGTTCCTCACTTTGTTAATCTAAGTAAGATTCTTTTTTCTTGCAATGCAATACATGTGTTTGCAATTAGAATCTACTTGAAAACACTGATTTTCCCTAATTTGGCTGAATGCATTGAGTTGTTTGCTTTAGAAAACCGAAAAAAAAAACTTGTTTCAGTGACTGATTTACATGTGTATTCATTTGCAAACAACTTCAAGTCACTGGTTTCACCTAAAACTTTGGGAATGCAGGAGTTACTTCAAGTTTGTATGGTAAGTAAGATTCTTGTTTGCTTGGCGGCTATGCCCTTGCTTTCAATCACATTTCAACACAGAGCTTTTACCTAAGGCTAAGCCAAACCATTGGTTTCTTCACTTTATAAACTAAAGAAGATTTGTCTTTTATTTTTTGCTACGCTTTTGTTTTCACAGAAATTCATCTTTGAAACACTTTTTTACCATAACAGTCTCCGAATGCAGCAGTTATTTCAACTTTGAATGTATGTATGTTACTTGTTTGTTTGGCTGCTATGTGCTTGCTTTCACTCATTATCAATGTAAAAAGAGTACTTTTACCTAATACTATGCGAAATCAATGGTTTCTTCAGTTTTCAAAATGAAACACTATACTCATTACAGTGGCAGCTATGCAAATATTTTCACTTACAATGAATGTTAAAAAAATGCTTTTAGTCTGCCAAATAGGCTGGCTCCTCACTTTTGAAATCTAACTAAGATTCTTCCTTCTTACAATGCTATACATGTGGTTTCAATTGCAATCACCTTGAAAACACTGTTTTTCCCTAATATTGGCTGAATGCGTTGAGTCCTTTGCTTTCAAAAGCCAAAGAATACTTGTTTCTCCAGCAGATTTGCATGTGTATTCATTTACAAACAACTACAAGACACTGGTTTCACCTATCTCCCTGTGAATGCAACAGTTGCTTCAAATTTGAAAGGTAAGTAAAATGATTGTTCGTTTATATGCTATGCCCATGCTTTCATACACCTGTCAACACACAGCTTTGACCTAAGGCTAAGTCAATGCAATGGTTTCTTCACTTTACAAAACTAAGTAATATTTGTCTTTTATTTGATGTTATGCCTGTGTTCTCACTTAAATTCATATTCAAAAACTGGTTCCCCTAACAGGCTGTGAATGCAGCAGTAAATTCAAGTTTGAAAGTTATGTAAGGTAATTTTTGTTTGGCTGCTATGCACTTGCATTCACTCACAAGTCAAAACTCAACTTTTACCTAAGGCTAAGCCAATGCAGTGGTTTCTTCACTTTATAAAACTAAATAAGATTTGTATTTATATGCTGCTATACCTGTGTTTCCACTGAAATTCATCTTCACAACACTGGTTAAATGTAGCAGGCTGTGAATGCAGCAGCAAATAAAAGACAAATCTTATATAGTTTGGTTAAGTGAGAACACCACTGCATTGGCTTATCCTTAGGTAAAAGCTGTGTGTTGACATATGAATGAAAGCAAGGGCATAGCAGCCAAACAAACAAGAATATTACTTACCTTTCAAACATGAAGTAACTTCTGCATTCACACAGAGTTAGGTGGACCCGTGTATTGAACTTGATGTAAATTTACACACATGCAGTTTAGCCAATGAAGCAAGCTCCATTTTTGGTTTTGTAAAGCAAATAGCTCAAAGCATTCAGCCAATGGTAGGGAAAAGAAGTGTTTTCAAGTTGAGTGTAATTGAAAACACATGTATAACATTGTAAGAAACAAGAATCTTACTTAGATTTAGGTAGTGAGGAACCAGCAGCTTTGGCATAGTAAAAGCAGTTTTTTGACATTCATTGTAAGTGAAAACAAGTGCATAGCTGCCAATGTAATGAGTATATTGCTTAGGTTTGTAAACTGAAGAAACCAGTGTTTTGGCATAATAGGAGGTGAAACCACTGTTTTTGCATTGTTAATGAGTGAAACCAAGCGTATAGCATTAAAACAACCACGTACGCTGCTTAAGTTTTAAAGTTTAATTAACTGCTGCATTCACAGCCTGTTACAGGTAACCAGTATTTTGAAAATGAATTTAAGTAAAAACACAGGCATAGCAGCAATAAAAAGCAAATCTCATTCAGTTTTGTAAAGTGAAGAATCCACTGCATTGTCTTAGCATAAGGCAAAAGGTGTGTGTTGACTTGTGGGCGAAAACAAGGGCATAGCAGGGAAACAATCAAGAATCTAACTTACCTTTCAAACTTCAAGTAACTACTGAATTCACAGAGAGTTATGTGAAACCAGTTTCTTGAAGTTGTTTGAAAATGAATGCACATGCAAATCAGCCAATGAAACAGGTTTCTTTTATATTTTTCTAAATCAAAGAACTAAATGCATTCAGAAAACGTTAGTGAAAGGCAGTGTTTTCAAGTTGATTTTAATTGAAAACACAAGTATAGCATTGTAAGAAACAGGAATCTTTCTTAGATTTTGAAAGTGAGGATCCAGCAGCTTTGCTGTAGTAAAAGAAGTGTTTAGAAATTCATTATAAGTGAGAAGAGGTGTATAGCTCTCAATGTAATGAGTATATTGCTTTTTTTTGAAAACAGAAGAAACCAGTGTTTTGATATTGTGTTAAGTAAAAGCAGGGTTTTTACATTCATAATGAGTGAAAGCAAATGCATAGCAGCCAAACAAGCAAGTATCTTACTTTACTGTCAAAGTTGAATTAACTGCTGCATTCACAGCCTGTTAGGTGAAGCCTGGGTTTTGAAGATGAATATAAGTGAAAACACAAGCATAGCAGCAAATAAAGGGCAAATATTATTTAGTTTTGTAAAGTGAAGAATCCTCTACATTCGCTTAGACTTTGGTAAAAGCTTTATGTTGACATGTGCATGAAAACAAGGGCATAGCAACCAAACCTACAAGAATCTTACTTACCTTTCAAACTTGAAGTTACTGCTGCATTCACAGAGAGTTAGGTGAAAACAGTGTCTTGAAGTTGTTTGTAAATGAATACACATGCAAATCAGCCAATGAATCAAGTTTCATTTTTTGTTTTCTTAAAGCAAAAACCTCAATGCATTCAGCGTACGTTAGGGAAAAGAAGTGTTTTCAAATTGATTGCAAATGAAAGCACATGTATATCATTGTAAGAAACAAGAATCTTGCTAAGATTTCAAAAGTGAGCAACCAGCAGATTTGGCATAGTAAAAGCACTGTTTTGACCTTGATTGTGAGTGAAAACAAGTGCATAGCTGCCAAGGTAATGAGTATATTTCTTAGTTTTTAAATCTGAATAAACCATTGTTTTGGCAAAGTATTAGGTAAAAGCCATGTTTTTACATTGATAATGAGTGAAAGTAAGCACAAAAAAGGCAAACAAACAAGTAATTACTTAACTTTCAAAGTTGAATTAAATGCGGCATTCATGGCCTGGTATGGGAAACCATTGTTTTGAAGATGAGTTTAAGTTAAAACTCAGGCATGGCAGGAAATGAAAGACAAACCTTATTTAGTATTGTAAAGTGAACAACCATTGCATTGGCTTAGGCTAAGGTAAAAGCTGGGTGTTTTCATGTGAGTGAAAGCAAGGGCATAGCAGGCAAACAAAGAAGAATCTTACTTACCTTTCAATCTTGAAGTAAATACTGCCTTCACAGAGAGTTAGGTGAAAACAGTGTCTTGAAGTTGTTTGTAAATGAATACACATGCAATCAGCCAAAGAAAGAGTTTCTTTTTTGGGTTTCTAAAACAAAGAACTCAATGCATTCAGCCAACGTTAGGGAAAAGTATTGTTTTCAAGTTGATTGTAATTGAAAACACATGCTTACCAGTGTAAGAAACAAGATTCTTAATTAGGTTTCAAAAGTGAGGAACTGGCAGGTTTTGCAGAGTAAAAGGAGTAGATGGTCATTCATTTTAAGCAAAAAATTGTGAATTGCTGCCAATGTAAGGGGTATAATGCTTTGTTTTAAAAACTGAAGAAACCAATGTTTTGTCATAGAATTGGGTAAAGGCAGAATTTTAACAGTTATAGTGAGTGAAAGGAAACACATAGAAGCCAAACAAACAAGTATCTTACTTAATTTTCAAAGTTGAATTAACAGCTGCATTCACAGCCTGTTAGGGGAAACCAGTGTTTTGAAGATGAATTTAAGGGAAAAGACAGGCATAGCAGCAAATAAAAGACAAAACTTATTTAGTTTTGTAAAGTGAAAAACCACTGCAATGGCTGAGATTTAGGTAAAAGCTGTGTGTTGACATCTGATTGAAAGCTAGGTCATAGCAGCCAAGCAAACAGGAATCTTACTTACCTTACAAACTTGAAGTAACTACTGCATTCACAGAGAGTTAGGTGAAACCAGGGAATTTAAGTTGTTTTTAAATGAATACACATGCAAATCACGCAAAACAAGTTTATTTTTTGGTTTTATAAAGGAATGAACTCAATGCATTCAGCCAAAGTTAGGGAAAACCAGTGTTTTCAAGTTGATTGTAATTGAAAACACATGTATAGCATGGTAAGAAACAAGAATCTTACTTAGATTTCCTAAGTGAGCAACTGGTAGCTTTGGCATAGTAAAACCAGTGTTTTGCCATTCATTGTAAGTGAAAACAAGTGCATACCTGCCAATGTAATGTGTATATTGCTTACTTTTGAAAGCTGTAGAAACCAGTCTTTTGGCATTTTATTAGTTAAAAGCAGTGTTTCTACATTGATAATGAGTGAAAGCAAGCACATAGCAGCCCCAAAAACAAGTATCTTATTTAACTTTCAAATTTCAATTAACTGCTGCAATCACAGCCTGTAATGGGAAAACAGTGTTTTGAAGATCATTATAAGTGAAAACACAGGAATAGCATCAAATAAAAAACAAAGCTAATTTAGATTTGTAGAATTAAGAAACCACTGCATTGGCTTACACTTAGGCAAAAGCTGTGTGTTGAAATATGAATGAAAGGAAGTGCATAGCATTCAAACAAACAAGAATCTTACTTGCCTTTAAAACTGGAAGTAACTACTGCATTCACATAGATATAGGTGGAACCAGTATCTTGAAGTTGTTTGTAAATGAATACACATGGAAATCAGGCAATGAAACAAGCTCTTTTCTTGTTTTCTAAAGCAAAGATTTCAATTCATTCAGCAAAAGGTAGGGAAAAGCAGTGTTTTCAAGTCGATTGTAACTGAAAACACAATTATAGCATTGTAAGAAACAAGAATCTTTCTTAGATTTCCAAAGGGAGCAGCGGGTAACTTTGGCATAGTAAACCAGTGTTTTGATATTCATTGTAAGTTTAAAAAAGTGCAAGCTGCCAATGTAATGAGTATATTGCTTTGTTTTGAAAACTGAAGCAACCAGTGTTTTGACATAGTATTCGGTAAAAGCAGTGTTTTACCTTTATAATGAGTTAAAGCAATTGAATACCAGCCAAAAAAACAAGTATCTTACTTAACATTCAAAGATGAATTAACTGTTCCATTCAGAGCCTGTTAAGGGAAACCTGTGTTTTGAAGATGAATTTAAGTGAAAACACAGGCATAGCAGCAAACAAAAGACAAATCTTATTTAGTATTTTAAAGTGAAGAATTCACTGCATTGGCTTAACCTTAGGCATTTCAGTGTGTTGACATATGAGTGAAAGCAAGGGCATAGCAGCCAAGCAAACAAGAAAATTACTTACCTTTCAAACTTGAAATAACTGCTGTCTTCACAAAGAGTTTGGTGAAAGCAGTGTCTTGAATTTGTTTCTAAATGAATGCACTTGCATATCAGCCAAGGAAACATGTTTCTTTTTTAGATTTCTAAAGCAAAGAACACAATACATTCAGCCAAAGTTAAGGAAAAACAGTGTTTTCAAGTTAATTGTTATTGAAAACCCATGCATACCAATGTAAGAAACAAGAATCTTACTTAGATTTCAAAAGAGAGGAACTTGCAACTTTCGGATAGTATAAGCAGTGTTATGACATTCCTTGGAAGTTAGAACAATTGCATACTTGCCAATGTAATGGGTATATTGCAAAGTTTTGAACACTGAAGAAACTAGTGTTTTGACATAGTATTAGGTAAAAGCAGTGTTTTTACATTGATAATGAGTTAAAGAAAGTGCATAGCAGCCAAACAAACAAGTATCTTACATAAAATTCAAAGTTGAATTAACTTCTGCATTCACAGCCAGGTAAAGGAAACAATTTTTTAGAGGCGAATTTCAGTGAAAACACAGGAAAAGCAGCAAATAAGATACAAATCTTATTTAGTTTGGTAAAGTGAAGAAACCACTAAATTGGCTTAGCCTTAGGCAAAGGCTGGGTGTTGACATGTGAGTTAAAACTTGGGCAAAGCAACCTAAAAAACAAGAAACTTACTTGCCTTTCAAACGTTAAGTAACTCCTATATTCACAGTGAGATATGTTAAACCCGTGTCTTGAAGTAGTTTGTACATGAATACACATGCAAATCAGCCAATGAAGCAAGTTTCTTTTTTGGTTTTCAAAAGCAAAGCACTCAATTCATTCAGCCATTGTTAGGGAAAGTCATTGTTTTCAAGTTGATTTTAATTGAAAACACATGTATAGCACTGTAAAAAACAAGAATGTAACTTATAATGCCAAGTGAGGAACCGGCACTTTGGGCCTGGTTAAAGCACTTTTTTCACATTCATTGTAAGTGAAAACAAGTGCATAGCTGCCAATGTAATGGGTATATTGTTAAGTTTTGACAACTGAAGAAACCAATGTTTTGGCATAGTATTAGGTTTAAGCAGTGTTTCTCCATTGATAATGAGTGAAAGCAAGTGCATAGCAGCCAAAAAACCAAGTATCATACTTAACTTTCAAAGTTAAAGTAACTGCTGCATACACAGCCTGTTACGGGAAACCATGGTTTGAAGATGAATTTCAGAGAAAACACAGGCATAGCAGCAAATAAAAGACAAATCTTATTTTGTTCTGTAAATTGAGGAAACTACTGCATAAGTTCAGCCTCAGGTAAAATCGGTGTGTTGACATGTGAGTGAAAGCAAGGGCATACAAGCCAAAGAAACAAGAAACTTACTTACCATTCAAACTTGAAGGAACTCCTGCATGCACAGAGAGATAGGTGAAACCAGTGACTTGAAGTTGTTGTAAATGAGTACACATGAAAATCAGCCAATGAAACAAGTTTCATTTTTTATTTTCTAAAGCAAAGAACTCATTTCGTTCAGCCAATGTTAGAAAAAGCAGTATTTTCGAGTTGATTTTAATTTAAAACATATGTATAGGATTGTAATAAACAAGAATCTTACTTAGATTTCCAAAATGAGGAACAGGCAGCTTTGGCATAGTAAAAGCAATGTTTTGACATTCATTGTAATTGAGAACAAGTGCATACCTGCCAAAGTAATGAGTATATTTCTTAGCTTTGAAAACTGAAGAAACCAGTGTTATTGCATAGTATTAGGTAAAAGCAGAATTTTTACATTGATAATGAGTGAAAGCAAGGACATAGCTGCCAAACAAACAAGAATCTTACTTAACTTTCAAAGTTGAATTAACTCCTGAATTCAAAGCATGTTATGGGAAACCAGAGTTTTGAAGATGAATTTAAGTGTAAACACAGGCATAGCAGCAAATAATAGAAAAATCTTATTTAGTTTTGTAAAGTGTAGAAACGACTGCATTGACTTACCCTTAGGTAAAGCTGGGGGAAGTTGACTTGTGAATGAATAAAAGGGCATAGCAGCCAAACAAAGAATAATCTTACTTAACTTTCAAACTTGAAATGACTACTGCATTCACAGACATGTAGGTGAAACCAGAGTATTGAAGTAGTTTCTAAATAAATACACATGCAAATCAGCCAATGAAACAAGTTTCTTTTTTGGTTTTCTAAAGTAAAAACCTCAATGCATTCAGGCAACATAAGGGAAAAGCAGTGTTTTCAAATTGATTGTAATTGAAAACACATGTATATTTGTAAGAAATAAGAATCTTACTTGGATTTTGAGAGTAAGGAAGTGGCACCTTTGCTATAGTAAAAGCAGTGTTTTGACATTCATTGTACTTGAGAACAAGTGCATAGCTGCCAATGTATTGTGTATATTGCTTAGTTTTGAAAACTGAAGAAACCAGTGTTTTGGCATTGCATTGGGTAAAAGCAGAGTTTTTTCATTTATACTGAGTGAAAGCAAGCACGTAGAAGCCAAACAAACAAGTACCTTAATTAATTTTCAAAGTTGAATTAACTGCCGGATTCACAGCCTGTGAGGGGTAACCAGTGTATTGAAGATTAATTTAAGTGAAAACATAGGCATAGCAGCAAAGGAAAGACAAAATTTATTTAGTTTTGTAAAGTGAAGAAACCACTGCATTTGCTTAGTAATAGGTAAAATCATTGTGTTGACATGTGAGTGAAACCAAGAGTATAGCAGCCAAACAAACAAGAATAATTCTTAACTTTCAAACTTGAAATAACTATAGCATTCACAGAGCGTTAGGTGAAACCAGTGTCTTGAAGTTGTTTGTAAATGAATTCACATGCAAATCATCCAAAGAATCAAATTTTTTTTTTTTGGTTTCCTAAAGCAAAGAACTCAATGCATTCAGCAAACCTTAGGGAAAAGCAATATTTTCAAGTTGATTGTATTTGAAAACACATGTATAGCATTGTAAGAAACAAGAATTTTATTTACATTCAGATAGTGAGGAAGCGGCAGCTTTGACATAGTAAAAGGAGTGCTTTGATGTTCATTGCATTCCTTGTGAGTGAAAACAAGTGCATCGCTGCCAAGGTAATGAGTATATTGAGTAGTGTTGAAACTGAAGAAACCAGTATTTTGGCATAGTATAAGGTAAAAGCAGTGTTTTTACATTGATAATGAGTGAAAGCAAGCACATAGCAGGAAAACAAACAAGTATTTACTTAACTTTCAAAATTGAATTAACTGCTGCATTTATGGTCTGTTACAGGAAACCACTGTTTTGAAGATAAATTTAAGTGAAAACACAGGTATAGCAGCAAATGAAAGTGAAATCTTATTTAGTTTTGTAAAGTGAAGAAACCACTGCATTGGCTTACCCTTAGTTAAAAGCTTTGTGTTCACATGTGATTGAATGAAGGACCATAGCACCCAAATAAACAAGAATCTTAATTATCTTTCAAACTGGAAGTAACTACTGCATTCACAGAGAGTTAGGTGAAACCGGTGTCTTGAAGTTGTTCATAAATGAATACACATGCAAATCAGCCAATGAAACAAGCTCCTTTTTTGGTTTTCCAAAGCAAAGGACTCAAGGCATTCAGCCAAAGTTAGGGAAAAGCAGTGTTTTCAACTTGATTGTAATTGAAAACACATTTATAGCATTGTAATAAACAAGAATCTTAATTAGATTTCAAAAATGAGGAACTGGCAGCTTTAGCATAGTAGAAGCAGTGTCCTGAAGTTCATTGTTAGTGAGAACAGGTGCATAGATGCCAATGTTATGGGTTTATTGCTTAGATTTAAAAACTGAAGATATCAGTGGTTTTTTTTCAATAGTATTAGGTAAAAGCAGTGTTTTTGCATTGATAGTGAGTTAAACCAAGCACATAGCAGCCAACAAACAAGTACCTTACTTAAGTTTCAAAGATGAATTAACTGCTTCACTCAAAGCCCTTTAAGGGAAACCAGGGTTTTGAAGATGAATTTAAGTGAAAACACAGACATAGCAGCAAATATAAGCAAATCTTATTGAGTTTTGCAAAGTGGAGAAACCACTGCATTGTCTTCGACTTAGGTAAATGCTGTGTGTTGACATGAGAATGAAAACAAGGGCATAGCAGTTAAACAAACAAGACTCTTACTTACCTTTGAATCTTGAAGCAACTACTGCCTTCACAGAGAGTTAGATGAAACCAGTGTATTGAAGTTGATTGTAAATGAATTGAATACACATGCAAATCAGCAAATGAAATAAGTTTCTATTTTGGTTTTCTAAAGCAAAGAACTCAATTCATTCAGCCAATGTTAGGGAAACACTGTGTTTTGAAGCTGATTGTATTTGAAAACTCACGTAATGCATTATAAGAAACAAGAAACTTACTTAGATTTTGAAAGTGAGGGCCCGGTAACTTTGGCATAGTTAAAGTTGTGTTTTGATATTCATTTTACTGAGAAAAAGTGCATAGCTGCCAATGTAGTGAGCATATTGCTTAGTTTTGAAAAGAGAAGAAACCAGTGTTTTGGCATAGAATTAGGTAAAAGCAGTGCTTT
>JAQZBX010041963.1:0-14294 GCA_029593785.1 Cabassous unicinctus | reverse complement strand
TACTTTTTCAAAGTTTATACAATTTGGTCATTTATTTGATGCTGCACACTTCATGAAGCTGTGCGTGCATGGTCTAGGATTAGGACAGAAGTCAGTCAGAAATGCTGTAATACTGTAAAAAGTGCTATTTTTGCAGAATTTCCAACCCAATTTAAACCTATCCATTCCTGATATCTTATGAGAAATATTTAGTATCATGGGATTTACAGCCCAATTTTCTGAGCGAACAGGTTCAGATAATTTTTAAAAAGCTTGTGATAAGCAACTTTAAAAGTTGTGCCAAAATCTCTGACTCTAGTCCTCATCTCAAACCACAACCTACTCTTGAAAATGCCCCTTAATCGTTGGTTAGCCAGCTTTTGATTATGTTTATGTAAATGGTCAAAGCCACTCAGCAAGCTTTTGATCGACCTTTCTCCAACTATTAGGTGGTATGGGCTCAAGAAATTTAAATTGATTTGTTACTAGTCTGAGCACATTCATGGATAACTTTACTATAAAAATCACACATTCCTATGGCAACTGTCAATGGCATCCACAGTACGTAATAGTTTTTCATTATTTGCAATACTGCCTCTCTTTATCTGGATTAAGTCAACAAACATTTATTAAATGCCTACTATATATGTAAAGCCCAAAGCCAGGAGCAGACTCTATATACATTTCAGCATCTGATTTATTTAGACTAGAAACAGCCACTTATTTTTCTCATGGTGAAATAAACAGCCATGTTTTCTTGACCACAATGATGCAGAGGCGTTTGTTCTTTGGCTGTGCAGCTCAGCTCCTGAATACCTTTTATAATTGAGGGAAAGAGGGTTCATAAGCTAGGTGGGAAGCCAATAGTCACGGAGTGGCAAATAATTTACCTCCACCCACTCCTGGAGAGGCATTCAAGTGACCAGCGTGTGTTTAGCCAGATGCTTCTTCCCTAGATTTTGAATCTTGGAGGCAGTAGATCCAACTGACATTATTTTTATAGCAATTCTGGTGGAGTTGATGGTCTAGCAGTGTGACCCCTCTGTTGTTCTTAGATGTCTTTATGTGACATCCTAAACCGAAATGAAGGATTTTAGCTGTGCCTTACCTGTTTTGGATTTTCCCGCAGCCCTTATGTTCTAGCTTTTCTGCAGATCACTTGTACTAACTCACAACTTTGCAATAAATTCCTTTTCTATTTACGTTAACCAGAGAAATTACCTGTGGTTTGAAATTAAGAAGGCTGACCAACAGCAAAAAATTTGATGCCATCGTGATATGCGTTGCTTTGCACCTGAGAAAGTTGTAGTTATCAATCCATTTTTTCTCAATAATTGCCCAATAAATAGTAAGACTTCATCGTGGTGAAATTAAAAGAAAATTTAATAGGACATCTTTTTTCCCCCTACATTGACCTTTTTGAAAAATGATTGAACCGATTCCAGAAGTTTATTTAAAAAGCAACTTTTAATGTGTATCATGGTGTCAGTAAAGATCTAACCCATCCACAACATCTACAGTTTTGATGGGATGATCCTGAAATATCTAGCATTGCATTTTGTAAGAAATCCCTTTGAGAAAAAGAAAATTTGTTTATATTCATTACAGTTTGTGTTAAGTGTATCAGTTCATTGACAAACATTTATAAATTATTATTTTCTATGTGATAAACTTGCACATGAATGTAAATTATTTCTCAAATAAATTATTTAAAAAACCCAGAATAATCCCATTTTTAATGACTTACCTACTATAGCTAAATGAATATAAGCTTATAGCACAATTTCCTTGTGCAGTATTCTTGGAGTTGAATTTGCTATGTCCATAGTTAACAAGAAATGCTACCTGGCATCTCCAACCTTAAGATGACTCATCACTTCTTACCTTTAAATTTCTTCATTAACTTATGGGAAATCATTGAGGGCTTACTGTTTTGACAAAGTGCAATTAATCTATCTACCCCTCTATATTTTTCTGTGTATATGTGTGTTTATGCACACATGCACACACATGTTTTTATAATGCTTTGTAAATCACCTTGCACTTTACAGTAATGAATAAAAATTCAGAGTCTGGAGTCAGCAATCTCTTTTGCTTCTTATAATCTGTACGACTTTGATCAAGTTATTTCATATCTCTAAGCCTTGGTTTTCTCATCTGTAATTTGTTGTACTGCATAGGGCATTTGAGGATTTAAAATAAGATAATGCATGTAAAATATTTAGTTCCCTATATGTATTAGTTAGCCAAAGGGGTGCTAATGCAAAATACCAGAAATTGGTTGGCTTTCATAAAGGGTATTTATTTGGGGTAGAAGCCCACAGTTACCAGGCCATAAAGCATAAGTTACTTCCTTCACCAAAGTTTATTGCCACGTGTTGGAGCAAGATGGCTGCCAACGTCTGTGAGGGTTCAGGCTTCCTGGGTTCCTCTCTTCCCAGGGCTTGCCTCTCTCTGGGCTTAGGCTTGTGTCTCTCCACAAGGCCAGCTGTAGACTACCAGCCGAATGGTTCATCTCTTTTCCCGGGGGCCTTCTCTCCTTCTTCACATCCAAGCTCCTCTGTGTTCTTGCTTCCCTGGGCTTCAGCATTAAAACTCAACATCAGAACCCCAACTCAAAACTTCAACTCTGTCTTTTGCCATGCCTTTTGTCTTTGAGACCCCACCCACCAAAGGGTGGGGCTCAACACCCTACTGACATGGCCCAATAAATCCCTAATCATAACTTAATCATGCCCAGATGAACAGACCAGTTTACAAGCATAATCCAATATCTATTTTTGGAATTCATAACTATATAAAACTTCCAAACTGCTACACTGTGTATTTTTATTATTGCCCTGCTTATACACAGTAAGTAAATGTTAAATATTATTATCATCATTACTGTCCCATTTAGGGCTCACAAGTTTTTGAAAAGCAGTTTTTTATCTTCAGGTCATCCTTTCTGCTCTCCTCTATTTCTATGGCCTTTTCATTAGGCTGCACCATGCTCCTTTGGACCTGATGTCATTTCACACCAACTTTCCCTTTCTGTCACCACAGAACTTTGTGAAAGTTTGCTACTAACTTCCATCTTTTCCCATGGATCTCAATCCATTCCAATCTGGCTCCCCTTTTCCATTGTATTAAAGTTAATCTCATCAAGTTTGCTAATAACCTCTTAATTCCCAAACTAAGTGTGTTTTTCTCAGCATTCATATTAATCAATTCCCCTGAAATATTTAACCATGATAATAAACTACTCCTTATTCCAATACTTTCTTCATGGGCTTCAGTGACATAACTCTTTGCTCTTTCTCTTGTCTTTATGATGCCATATTACTGGGTTCTTCAAGACCTTGAGCCTTTCACATTCTACACATTCGTCCTGGTGTTATTAAAAATTTCTATGACCTCACTTAACTTCCTGCCCTCTCATTTAAATTAAGTTCCACAGTTCCAAAGGCCATTTGGGCATTGCTACCTCCAATTCTGTATTTTTCAAAACAATCTCTTTCTGCCCTCACACTGAATTGGAAACTTCATCATCCTAAGATATTTCCTACATATCTGTCAGGTCTTAGGCAGCCCCTTCCCCTCAACTTCTTTGCAACAGTCTTGATTTAGGCCTTTTGTCATTTCTTGCTTGTTACAATAACAGCCTCCAATATCATGGTTCTGCAGGTATCCAATTAACTATGACCAGACTTGCACTTTTGCTAAAACAAATCACTCAACAATCAATGGCTTAAACGGCAATACTTAGTTCTCATTAATCAGTGGGTCAGCTACCTATTCTGGGCTCAGAGGAGGGGTTTTACTGGTTTTAATTGGACTTATTTGTGCATCTGGTGGTTGGTTGATCTAGAATGGGGTAAGCTTGGGCAATTTCACTCCGTTCCACATGTCTTTCTTCTGCTAGAACCAACATGTAGCCCAGGCATAGCAATGGAAGCAGAAACTCTAAAGACCATTTGAATCCTAGGCTGGGAACTGATGCAACATTACTTATGCCTGGTTTTATTGCAAAAGCAAGTCTTGTTGACTTGCACTCAGATCCAAAGTTGTGGGGAAATATATTCCACCTCTTTTGCCATATGGCAAAGGATATGGATACAGAAATGAAAGAATAATTGAGGCCAATAATACAACCTATAATACTGAGCCTAGCTTCTTTGCAGCCTAATCTATTCTCCTTGTTACCACTGCCTCTTACAAGTGTAAAACTTCATCATGTGATTTCCTGTCCTAAAATCCATTGATTGCTTTTTAGATAGAGACCCCTTCACTTGGCTTATCAATCCCTTTGTCTGACTTAGCCTTCATTGCCAGCTACAGTGATAATCTGTTGCTTTATCTATCTAGCATTTACATTTGCCTTCAGAAAATCACCTCTTCTCCATTCCATACCTTCTGTGTGAGGCACATAGATGGGCATGGGGTGCAGGGTGAACTAAACATGTTACCTGTTTGCTTTGCAACGGAGATTCTTTCATGGTAGAAAATAATACAGTGTGGGAGAAACAACTTCTTTTTACTGAAGTTATTGACAATAATTTTACTTGCCTTATTAAGAGATGTTGTCAGTAGAATAAAAGCAACATATATAGGAAAGAAGCTGAGAAACGGAGACTAATAGAGCAAGCTTTAAGAACACCTGTTTTCTTTTGATTCTGGATGCAGCCATGCCTGCATCCTTTTTCCTTACAATTGTTTTACTTTAGTTTCTGTACTATGTAACCAAAAGTTCCTAGTCAAAATCCACATGCACACAAATTGCGATTTACAATTCCCCAATAAGGTCAAAATCCAACATCTTCACATATTTTATACATGCAATCTGTTCCACCTCCCACTGACACTGATTTCACTCAAGTTTCCAATGATTTATTAATTGCAAAACAGTGGAAAGTCCTTTTCCTTTATCCCACCGTAACAGTTTGATATTATTTATCAATTTCAAAAAATATATTTGGTTATGTTTGTAAACTAGTCAGTTCCTCTGGGCATGACACCCTTTGATTGTATTAGATTCAGTTGAGATGACTTTGATTAAATTATATTAAGATTAGGGCTTTGATTCCACCATGTCATTAGGACGACTCAGTTTGAGTCTGTGTCCCCTTTGTGGGCTATATAAATGGACATTTAATCAAGGAGACAGACAGAAGTAGATACACAGAGAAGGTACACAGAGGATGAGAGACAGCTCCATAGACACGGCAGAGGCCCCGGGAATAGAGTTGAGCCATTCGCCTGATATTTTACAGCTGACCTTGTGAAGAGAGCAGAGCAACTGAACCCAAAAAGAAAGAAGCCCTGGGAAGAGATACGAACCCTATGCCAGCCTACAGCTGAGATCAGAAGAAGCTGGACCCACAGAGCCCTAAGAGGGAAAAGGAAGGCTGAACCCTCGCAGACATTGCCTGCCATCTTGCTTCAACACATAGCAACAGAGTTTGGTAAGGAAGTAACCTTGAGTTGGACTCTTTAGAGCCTTGAAACTGTAAGCTATTACCCTAAATAAATACCCTTTATAAAAGCCAGTAGATTTCTGGTACTTTGCATCAGCACCCCTTTGGCTGACTAATGCACCCACTAGAAAATTTCTAGTCATTCTTTAAGATGGAACTTGTTAAATGACACTTTTCAAGGGCAGTCTTCCCTAACCTTTTGGGAAAAATTAATTGTATGGTGTATGCATATTTCACGGGGATAAAGGGAAGGATGAGACCCAGCCAGATTCCTATTGAATGTTTCATAACATATTAAAGTGATTCCTCCTACTCATTGATTAATGCAGTCAGCACTACCTTCAAAACCTAGCCTAAAATGGTAACTTCTTATAACCTCTGTTGTTGTAACAATGGTCCAAGCCATCATCATCTCAGGTCTTAGATGTCTCCTTCCACCTACCTCCTCTGCGTCAGTCTTTATTTAGGCCTTTACATTCCTTGCTTGTTATTGTAACAGGATTGTCCTGGATTATTGCTAGAGTCCCTTACTGGTATCCTTGTTTCTGCCCTTCTCTCCCTATATTGAATACACAACACAGCATGACCTTGTAATATCAAGTGAGATCATGTCAACTGTGTTCACAAACTTGCTTGCAGGGCTGTAAACAATCTGGTTCCCCTCTTCCATCTCTCTGGTCTCATCTTCTCATCCACTTCTTGCTCATCTCCTCTGGGCAGGGTACCTTTTTGTTGCTTCTCGCACACATCATATATGCACCTGCCCCAGGGCCTCTGTGATTTCTATTCCTTTCTGGAAATCTTTTCCTCTAAATAAGTTCCTTAGTTTTTCCCTCCCCTTATTCAGGTCTTTGCTCAAGTGCATCATCTCAGTGAGGCCTATTTAAAATTGGATCTCCCACCTCTTTCACTGCATTCTTTTCTCCACAGAACTCATAAACATAGAACAACCTATATATCTTACTTGTATATAAGCTCAATGGGGTCAGTTTTTTAAATGTCTTTTTTGTTTACTGCCACTTACAACAGTGCCCAACAGATAAGAGGCTCTTAATAAGTAGGTATAAAATAAATGAGGAAAGGGAAATGTCTGTTTTTTTTTGAGGTACCAGGGGCCAGAGAATAAACCTGGGACTTCATAGTTGGGAAGCCGGCACTCAACCACTGAGCCACATCAGCCTCCCTGAGTTGGCTTTTTTGTTTGTTTTGCTTGGTTGGTTTTTTCGCTTTTTCAGGAGGCCCTGGGAACTGAACCCAGGACCTCCCACGTGGGAGGTGTACACTCAACTGCTTGAACCACATCTGCTCCCAGGCATGTCTACTTTTCATGTGTCTCCCCTTAGCACTGTGGTATGGAGGTCAGGGAACATATGATATTTTTTATTTCCTCTGTCCCCTACCCCCACCAGACATCTGGGCACATAATAGGTATTAGTTGGGGGCAGGGGGTTGTCTGTTTGTTTGGTGCATACAACTAATGAATATTAGAGCTGAGAATGGAACAGAGCCTACTTATTTTAAATCCAAGTCTCTCCATTGCTGCCTCCTTGATTTGACAATCTCAGCCTCAGAAGAATCTGGCTAAAGAGGCCTGAGTGCCATCTTTTTGGCTTTTAAGAAATGCTATCTCATTTGGCTGATTCTCTGACTTTATAAAAAATGCATTTGATGCTTGGTTCACATGGGAGAAATGTGTGATCTGGTAGCAAAATATTGTACTGCATATGGTGAAGTTCAAGCAAAGTATAAAGTACGTTATTGAAAAATAGCCCAGTTCTTTACCTCATTAATGATTATATATCCTCTTTGAGACATGTGAAATAAATTTTTTGTCTGGCAATGTCCCTAGCTCTAAAGATTGAAAGAAAAATGTATGCCAATCTCCTACTCTAGGCATTTTTTCCTGAGCATCTTGCCCTTTTCCCCAAGATTGTTTTGATTTGCTGATGGTCAGTTTTGCTAGGGAAATATTTTTTCAAGTTTCAATTATCCTCAGGAACTAAAAAGTTAAAATATGGAGAAGTGCATACACAGAAATTCAAGCAGGAAAAACGTTTAACTTTCTTGACTTTTCTTTTTTCCATATTCATTTCATCTGAGGCTTAATTTAATATTTATTTTATCTATTTTATAGTCTTACTGTCTCCTAGGAGAAATAGTGCAGATTTCTATAGTTTGATTTATCTCTCACTTTTCTTCAGTATTCACCAAATAAACAATGTTTCACAGCTTTGTACTCCATGGCAGAATGCTATAAATTGTTCCCTATATTTTGTGAAATCTTTCTGCAAAGTATTCTTATTATATGTTTTCTGTTAAGGAAATTCAGAGGGTATGGAAATACTTGTCTTTCCATTAAGAGAATGCAGTGAGCAATAATAATGAATTTTCAAGATCATTGAACATTCTGTTCAAGAATCTTAGTCTTATTGTAGGGAGATTAATACTATTACTACTACTATGATTATTATTGTTACCACTGCTACTATTACTCTCAGCTACCATGATGGAGCACCTACTATGCTGACTTCCCTATATTATCTTGTTTAATCATCAACATTTCCTATGATATGGGTACTTATTTATTATCCCCTTTTGGTAGACTAGGAAATTGAGGCCCTGACCAGTTAAATAATGTTTCCAAGGTCACAGAACTGTTAAAGGCTGGTTTAGGATTTGAACACATGCCTGCCTCTTTTCTACTTAATATACAGCACAAAATTCTTGACATTGCTACAAAGTCTGTAGTCCAAATAAATAAATGAGTTCTTCCAGTGTATAATGAGAATATTTTAGCAATCAAATAAAGAAATTCAGCATAATTCAAATTGATTTAATATGCTATGTCAGAAATTTTTCTTATTTTGAAATACTTTTGAAAACTAAGAAAAGAAAGCTATAATAAAGTTATAGGAGATAATAGTATTTATATTTTTAAGTTGTACGTGTAAGGATAAATGAAGGAAAACTAACAATTTTCTGAAGATAAAATAACACAAACAATAAAAATTCATTTTGTAATCCTGTCTTATTATGGGAAATAATATCATCTACTATCTTTATAAATTAATAAATATAACTGTTTTCAGGGAGAATTAATTGTGTGTTAATTTGAAGGAAGAACTCCTTCTCAAAATGGTTTTGAAGGGGATTTAATGGGGAAAGGAATAAAATTTTACTATATCTTTACATGGCAGGCATATATGCTATTACAAATCTAATCTTCACAACAGTCCCTTGAAGTGAGAATTTTATTCCAGTTTTAACAGGTGATGAAACCGATGCTCAGAAAAATCAGATAATTTGCTTAAGGACTTCAAGCCAGAGAGTTGTAGAGCCTGCATATGGTCCCAACTGGTTCTCTTGGTCCGGAATGCACAACTTGTCAGTTCATCCATTTGTTGATTAATACATTCATCCATTCAGTATTTACTGAGGAGTACATTTGTATTAGCCACCATGGTAAGTGGCTAATGAATGATTAATCCATTCATCCATTCAGTATTTATTGAGGAATACCTTTGTATTAGCCACTACGGTAAGTGCTGAGTCTATGGCAACCTAGAGGAAGATGCTAGGGGCTGAGACTTTATAGGTCTTAGAGAGGAGATTGTGTAGGTCCTTGTAGGCAATTGAGAATTCAACTTTACTCTGAGTAAATTAGGAAGTCATTGGAGACTTTTGAGTAGAGACATGGCATAATCTTTATAAACAGTATTATTCTGGTTGCTCCTTTAAGAATAAACTCTAGGAAGATGAAAGCCAATATGGGAGGTCTAGTCAGGGATTATTGCAATAATTCATGCAGAGAATCTGATTTAAAACATATTTTGAAGATAAAACAAACAAGATTTGCTGAAGGATGAGTATTTATAATATTATGCTATGCAAAATGTTGTGTCTCTTCTCTGCCTTCCCCTTCACCCTATAAAAACACAAATATACCTTTGCCATAGACAGATTTGTGTTTAAGAAAGAACACTGGTGAGAGTTATTAGAAGAGCATAGGACCAGAGGCACGGGGAACAGATAGAAGTCTATTGCAATAATTCCAATGATAGTTCATGGTGACTCGACCTAAGAGAGTGGCAATCGAGGAGGAGATAAATTGGGTGTTCTAGGTAGGAATTAGAGACTGATTGGTATTAAAACACAAAGGAGTAGGGAGAAGAATGATTTATAGCTTTCTGACTTATGTAACAGACTGGTGATGATGCCAGTCTAAGATAAGGAAACATAGGAGACAGAGAGTATGTTGAGAATGAGAGAATGGGGAGGATAACATGAATTACAGTTTGGATACACTAAATTAATGGTGCTTGTTGAGGATCTAGGTGATTACCAAGAGAGATTAGGTCAAATAAGTGTGGGGTCAAAGGAGAAATAGGAGCTGGGTTTGGAAAGTCAGGCTTAACAGCACATAGATAATTAAAGCCAGGAGATTTAATGAGATCATCCAAGAAGAAGGTTTAGAATAGAAAGAACAAAGGGTTGAAGATAGAAAAGAGAGTAATACCTCCAATTTAAGGAGTGGTCTGAAGAAAAAGAACCCAAGAAGTAGGATGAAACAGAGTAACTAGAGAAAGTTGGTACAAAATTAGGAAGATGTTTTGTGGGGGAAGCCAAGGGAATGAGGTTATGGTCAAGTGTCAAATGCTGCCAATAGTCACAGTAAATCAAGCATTAAAAAGAATCGAATGGATTTAGCAACATAGAAAAGTCATGACTTTGCTAATTCCAATAGTGTTATCACAGTCAGTGTCTACGTTCTTGGCTTTATCATGAGAAGCAATTCAAGGACAAGCCACCAATTAATCACGCAAGCAGAGAATTTATTGGAGGGTAAAGCAAAGAAACAAAAGCACACCTTCAGAATTGAAAGCAGGCATTCCCAAGGGTGAGAACTGTGAAGTTCTGCCCTGGAGTCCCCTGTTTTATGGGGGTACAGGAATCCAGTGTCTGTACTGATTGGCATATTTGAGACTAAGCAAGGGAAATCTATTGGGTGGCTTGATTTGCTTAGGGGTGTGGAGGTTACTGCCTGGTGGTGATTGGCTTCTGGCTGCTGTCCATGAACTCTGCAGGGCCTGTTGGCTGGTGGCGATTGGCCTCTGGTCACTATCCACTAGAAGTGAGGTAACCTGAAAGGGGGTGGGGTGGGGGTGGTGCTCCTCCTGCCCCTTCCCTCTTTCCCACCATGTAATGATGTTGCTGGCGTTCCTCTGAGAACGCAGCCATTGGATGTATGTACTGTGAGTTGCAGGGTGTGTGATTGTAAATTGCCCCTTCCTAACTTGCTTGTGAGTCAGCAGGCTATTGCTTCAGCCTGTGTAAGTTAGCAGGCCATTGCTTCAATTTCTGTTTGTGTAGCTTATTAGGTTGTCTGGCCCCTTCCTCCTTAGTCCCTATTCTATCCTGCCTCAGTAGCAAAGGAGGAACAGTATTACTATTGTTTGCAAAGTAGGAAAGTGTTACTGTTATTTGTCATTGGCCTCTTTCCTAGACAAGGCACTCCTAAAACATGGTGCTTAGTTCTCAAGTTTTTGTTGAACACCTCCAACCCCCAACACCCAATTCATGGTATAGAACTTTGAGATTTGATTGTCCATTGCTATGCCCTTTGTGCCTCTTAATATTATCCTCAATTCGTTTTCACTGGAGGACTTCAGAAAACTGGGACACATAGTGTCTTGAATTGCATTTGTCATTTCCTGCTTAATCATAGATGTCTCATTTTTAGTGCCACTAAGAATTGCTATCTTTGGGAGATAATTGCTATAGAGTCACAGAGTATCAGTTATTTGTGACTTGCACAGTATATTTTGATAACCATACAACTTAAACCCAAAGAATGCCACATTCCAAGTTGTGCTGTGTTGGATTACAAGATCATTTTACACTGAATTCCAAGTTTTTTACACTCCACTACTAATATATCTGGATGTGAATACTGTAATTTGTGAGCTACATAAGTCCTGTGTTCCCTTGCAATAGATGTTGTATTGAACTGTCCATACCCAAAAGACAGTGTTCGTTCCCTATAAAAACACCCCCTTACACACTATTGCAGAGTAGGGCTTTTGTAGTCTCACTCAGAATTCCTTTCATGTCCTTTCTAATAAAGCACTCTTTGTAACATGTGTGTTAGTAGAACTCCCTAAACCTCAGGTTCTCTGGAAGAACGCTAAAGAGAAGAAAGGAGAAACAGCAGGATATGTATTTGTTGCAAATATAAATAAAAGACTGACCAGTTCAACATGTTGTTCAATTTGCAATAATGCCACTGAGGCGATGAATTTATTTGACTGTTTTCACCACATTGCTCTGACTACAGTGCTTCTCTTCTTCACTTGCCTTAAAATGTATTTACTTACATATTATACTTTTCACCTTTGGCCTTGTTTTTTTTTAATGCAAGAAACTTGTGCCCATCCAGAGACCAAAAATATCCTTAAGATACTTAGTATAAAGTAAAACATTTGTATTACTATAAGGAATTTAGGATTTTGAAATTGTTTCCTACTCCACCTATATAACATCTCAAAGGAAATTGCTTGCTTTTTAAAGCAAAGGAATTTTTCCCAAATTTTGTCTAATGTCTACATTGATCCCTTGTCAAGTTTTCTCCCTGTTACAGAAAGAAAGAAAGAAAGAGAAAGAGAGAGAGAGAGAGAGAGAAAGAAAGAAAGAAAGAAAGAAAGAAAGAAAGAAAGAAAGAAAGAAAGAAAGAAAGAAAGAAAGAAAGAAAGAGAAAGAAAGGAAGGAAGGAAGAAAGAAAGAAAGAAAAGAAGAAGAAGGAAAGGAAATGGAGGGAAAGGAGATGGAGGGAAAGGAAGGAAGGAAGGGGGAGAGGGAGGGAGGGAGGGAGGAAGGGAAAAGAAAAGAAGAAAGAAAGAAATAAATCACAGTAGAAGTGAGTTGGACCAGAGATTACATTAGGCTGAGGCAAATGGTATTCACCTTTTTATAGTCCCTGTGTTTTATAATGAAGATACTTCATTGAAACAATGATGTATACTTCAAGGGTTCCCTGGAGAGCAGTGAATCCTGTTTGGAGAGATTCATGAATATGTGCATTAGCACAATCCAACTGGAACTTGCCCTTAAAAAAACAACCACAAGAGAAGCTGATCGGTTTATGCTTATGTATATAATCAGGAGGTTATCATATTATCTCCCTCTCTACAGGGAAAGCTGTTGCGTATTTTTCTACCATCTTAAGATAAGAACAGAAAATGGATATAAATAAGTTTTTCAGGTAGATTTTTTTTTTTTGCCCTAAGATGAATCATAGAATAAACTTTAAAAATACAAATTTTGCCTTAAATTGCTGAAAGCCATTAATAAACCTGAATTGAGTTCAAAAATTCCTAGAGATTTCATGAGACAAATATTTCAGAGTCAAAGCTCACTAAAAGGTACATGAAACTCTGTGTCTTAAAGATGAATGAGGGACAATTGGCAGATCTTGAAGTAGTAGTTTATTTAAAGTACAATGAATTCCATGAAAAATATTTCTAGCCAGCAGTTGGTGCCCAGCTTTCAATAAAAACGGCAGACCACCACTAAGCTAGTGACAATGATAAAATGTATCCAGGTATATTTGCTGATTTATTTTTCAGGTTTTAGTTCCATGAACTCCAGATTAAATAATTACACACACACACACACACACACACACACACACAATTGAATAACACAGAAACAATAAAGAATGTTGTAACCTAAAGACTGAATGTTACTACGTTATTCTCTTCTACGCTGTGCCATGAAGAAATATTAGCAAATGTGAAAATCACTGCAGACGATTTGAAAAGGTTTTCCTCCAGATTTGGAGAAAATGGTGTCAGATTACTTAAAAAAGAACCTTTACTTATTTCTTCATTTATCATTATTTGTATTATAGGTTGTATGCTCTGAGTTCAGCTATGTTAATATTAGCAGTATGTTGAGCAAAAATAGATGGGAGAAATAATTGTCTCAAAAAGAAGAGCACAATTATATATATTAAAGAGTGCTTAATTCCTGTGTGGCAATTTCTTTTTTAACTTGTCAATTAGTCTTACTTAGGCATTTGGTAATGAATTGCCAGAAACTGTTCAATTCATCATTCTAGTCAACACACCCTTGAGAAACATTGTTTAAATTTGTCCCTATGTTCTCAAACCTGTGTGTTCAAAAACTTCCTGGATATTTTAGGCTCCCCAAATGTTGAGGGTCTGCACCGTGCATTTTCAGGATGTAGCGTAGGATAAAGGATCATTGTTAATTTGAAGAGGATACAATCTTGTAATCAGGCATTTAAATTATTTCTAACTTTTCATCAGAAGTCGTATTCATGTTTTGGAAAATTACTACTTAGCCAGGCTCCAAGGAAGAACACATTTTATTTAGTAATAGTTCAAATAATGTAGTAAAAATTCTTGTCTGTGCATTTGAACTGCCCTGGTGGTCTGTTTCAGTATTTTGCCCATTTTCTTGGTTTTTCCATCTTCACACACACAAAAAGAAATTGTATAAAACACTTAACACTATTTTTTCATAGTAGGTAATGGGGCTTACGTTGCACAAAGGGAAGTTTAAAAAACTAGAAAACTTCCTCCTACATTTTAGACTCAGCTCTCTGCCACTTTCCTGCATGTTTTAAATCTACCCATTAGAATCCCTGAAAGAATTATGCTTCCTTTTGCTAAGTACTGAATATTACTGTCCATAACTGACATGCAAAAACAAATTTCATAAATGGTTTTAAAGAAAGATTGCTATTTACTGAGAATTTTTAATCTAATTGATCAAACTACCTCAGAAATTCACATATGCAGCACAGAAAGCATGACTTTGAGTTCTTTTTTTTTTTTT
>JAQZBX010041962.1:0-22092 GCA_029593785.1 Cabassous unicinctus | reverse complement strand
GGAAGAGAGTAACCCAAGAAGCCTGAACCCTGGCAAACGTCGGCAGCTGTCTTGCTCCATGGCAATGGACTTTTGTGAGAGAAGAAACTTATGCTTTATGGCCTGGTAACTGTGGACTTCTACCCCAAATAAATACCCTTTATAAAGATCAACCCATTTTTGGTATTTCACATTAGCACCCCTTTGGCTGACTAATACAAGGAAGAAAAGAGAAAGCAGAAACAGCTTTAAGTAATATTCCCTTTTTCCCACTGGAAATCTAGGTCTCTTATTATGCATGTTTCAAACAAAATTATCCAGCTATCTCAATACCACTATGAGTCTTTTACAAACAGTTCATTCATCTCAAATATAACCATTTCCAATTTCAGAAGAAGTATAAAAACCAATTAAATGGGAAGGATAGAGGGACTGAGAGGTGACTGCTAAGGGTTATGGTGCTTTTCTTCTTGGAGTAATAAAAATGTTCTAAAATTGACTGCGGTGATTATGGTGATGAACACACAACTCTGATTATACTGACAACCACTGATTGTACACTTTGGATGGATTGTATGACGTGTGAATAAATCTCAGAAAAACCACTTCAAAAAAAATTCTAAAGCAATCCCCAAAAACAGTTCAAAGTTTAAATTCTTGCTCATCAGAATTTAAATAATGAACAGCTTTTTAAAATTAAAAATAGAAACATGGTTACTCGAAGACTATCTAAGTAAAACAACCAAGGGGGAAATACATTGTAACAAGGCCCCTTAGTCTCTGGATTACCTGTTCCATGGAAGGACAACCTATGATCTGGACATCTTCGGGGCTGAACTCTTCCTTTAACAATGCATGGAACTTCTGAAAGACTTGCTGAATATTACTCTTAGGAAGAAGAGGAAATCTCATTAAGTGAATCACTGTACACATAAGCAGTCATATTAAACATGAAGCACTGAGAATGTCAAATTGTAATAAAATTTGCCAAAACAAGTGGGAGAAATGTATCTTTCAAAGTGCCTAATTTGCACTCAGTATTTCACATATAGCACAACCTAAGACATGACAGATAATACCTCCTGGAAAAACTAAACTCTAGAAAGCCCTATCTACCCAGCCACCCCCCCACCAAAGAATAATAAGAAATCTTCAGCAGCAATTTCTTACACAAAAGATAATAAAAGTCCCCGGACATATAAAATGTACTTTACAATCAACCAAAGGCTTGACTAAAGATGTGAGCTCAACACAGAACTGGGAGTTGAGTCCTAAATTTGCTGTGACATTTAATCCCTTGGCAGCCACTGTGAGCCATTTATTTCCACGACTCACCAGTAGAATGAGGTGTAACTCCTGCTCTCCCAAGTGTTGGCCACATGCAATGTGAGCTGATTTGTTGTTTATTTTTACTAATTTCTACTTTGAATGAAAACATATTAAAGAAAAAAAAAACCTCAAGACAGAGTAAGGGTGGCAAAAAATATCATCAGCCAGATGCAGGCTTTGTAAGCCTTTCAAGAGTCAGTGATTATTCTTCAACTGCATGAGAACAGTAGAACAACATTTTAAAATGTGTATAGGAAAAAGAAAATGGTAGATGTGGCAAGAAGGCTTGAAGAGAAGGGCCAACATTCCAATAAATCATCAGGATACTCACCCTAACAGGTTTAAACAAGATGAATTCAGTATCTTTATTGGATAGGTACAATGACATACTTCTCAATGTCAAAGGCAGCTTTGTCTTTATTGTCTTATAGGCACTTGACACGAGGTCACTGACCTTTGCTGGAAAGAAATTAACCTTGTTAGTGTCACACAAAGAGAAGAAACATTTCCATTTTAATTCAGGGGAGAGTAAGGGGAGGGGAAAATAGCCAAAGAAAGACTCTTTATTTCCCCCAAAGAATTTATTTCATTTTTGTCAATTTATATCAAGTTTAATCATGAGCCCTAGAAATAGTCATTAAGTATGTACTATACACAAAATTCTAATCAAGAGGGTTGAGGATGCTTAAGAATTCCCCCAGCACGTTTCAGAACATTCATAGGGCTGTAAATATGGTGCCTTTGGAATTCGGAGATATAAGGTTTTTGTTTTGTTTTTTTTTAAAAAAAAAAAAAAAGGCATTTTCAGAGGGACACTCATAATGACTTCATAATGAATGAGCTCAATCATTTTCAGAACTGACTCACACTAAAAGATTTTCTCTATCTTGCTGAGATCATTCAAAAAACACCCACACAACATTAAGGGGATCTAAATACCCATTCTTTACTTCCTTGTGCTGCATTATCAGAAGGAGAAGAGGATTTCAAAAAATTGTCACTGAAATAATGATGTAACCAGATGTAGTGTTTGAAGCAGCGACATGGAAAAGAGGAGTAGTGATCAGTAGGAAGTACTTAAAGTGAAAATTTCCTAGCTGATGAACAAATTCAAAGATGTTTAAACTCACTCATAATTAAAGAATTGCAAATTAAAACTATGAGATATTTTCAGATTGGCAAAAAATTACTAAGCTTGAAGGTACTGACGTTTGGCAAGGGTATGGGGAAACAGGCACCCTCATCCTGTGCTGATGGGAAAATAACCTGGCTTCAGCTCTTTGGAGGAATGGGAGGCAATATCTAGCAAATTTTAAAAACACATCCTCTTTCATCACTTAACATTTCCACTGCTAGAAATTCACCCTATGCATATACTCACAAATTACCAAGATAGATATGTACAGGGATTTTTCACTGAAGCAGTACAGGGAAAAACAAAAACTGAAAATTGAGGAGGCTGTGGTGGGGCAGGGTAAGAAAGTGCCCATGCTCGCAAGAAAAAAGAACAATTCAGGAATTGCTTATTTTTCATAAAATAAATGAAAGCGCCTCCAAGACAAGTTCTACTCGGTTCTATTCATCACTAATCACCCTTCAGGAATCACAAAATCAGTTTTCAGACCCCTTAGTAATCAGAAAGTGAGTCCTCTAGTTCCTAAAAAGGTATATTCCCCAGAGTAAATTAACAAATTGGCTTTCTAATTTATAATTCGTTCTCTTGTGAGTTTAACATGGGATGAACCCAGAGAACCTATCGATTCTGCATGAACTCGTAAGGCTTGGTTTTTAGGGCCAAGGAGCCGAGACCGTCCTTGACGCTTCCACTCCAAGGGACCCATCACCTCTCTTTGACTCTAAGTGTGGGCTTCATGTATTACAGTTCAAGAAACACCAACTCCACTCCTCCACTGTGGCTAAGGCAGCCAAAAGATACCACCAGGGAAAGTGCACTGTCATTGCAATATCCACCAAGACATCTTCACTTACAAAGAAAGGAAATTGGCTAAATGACAAAACAGCATGGGCTACTTCCATCTCTATCTCAAGTCCTTTTGTCAGCTCCTTTTATCTCCTCCTGCTTTACTAATGACAACTCTAATAATGCTCAAGAGTGCAATACACCTACCGCTGTGAATTCTGTTAAGGCTCCACCTGAGAAAACGACAGCCCCTAATTTTTGAGGGAAAGAGGATCTTTCCAAAAGGGAAAGAATACCACAATAACTATGCATCAAGCCCCTGCCTATGCCTATTTGCTGGTTTCTACCTATTGTAAGAAAGATTTATTGCACCCAAGAGTTTCACTTGCAAAAACATTCAAAATAAAAATCAGCTCCTATTTCTAAGTAAGCCCTACAAGTAAGTGAAACCTTGAGACAACGCCTCCAATAATCCAAAGATCATCAAAATTTCTTCAAGAAGCATGCTGATTTAGGGCTGAAAGCCTTGTTTATTGACTGTTAAGAGTCAGAAAAGGTGGTTAACATTGGGGCACACTGTGGTTAGTATTTCCAGTACCATCAGTCAAAGAATTTGGTTTCCTGTCTTCTGACAGAATGTACTGCAACAAGTATGCTCACATCTTTTAGAAGATGTCAAAGATTTCCATCTCACTGTTTAAAATACTAAAGATCCCACAGCACTCACCATCTCCATTGCAATAAACAAAAGGCCTAGAGTATGACACAAAGTTTATTTGTAAATAAAACAAATCAATGCACACCTGCATTGACAAAGTTCACAAGATGAATCTTTGAACTATAATCTTGTCTTCCTTTCAAATACAATTGATTATTCTCTACATTTACAAATCTTCCTCTAAGAGACGCACAGCTACTCTCTCAACTAATTAGTTCAACTTCAAATTAACCTGAAGCATTAATAATCATAACTGAAAATTTGGGAATCATAGAATGGCTTCAATCCTTTATCCCAAAGAAAATGAAATACCTGACACACATTTTCAACATGGACAACCAAAGATATTATAAATTGATTCCAGGTTAGATGCCTGCCAACAGCCAATGTTTCATGGATGCTAAACCAGAATCATTCTTTAGATCTTTCTCAATATGAGCAAAGGGCTGCCCTCCAACCTCAACACAGTTCACCAATAATTCAAACGCTGCTTCTTTCACCATTTTGCCCTTCTTAGTTTCAAAGATCCTTACTACAATATGGGCCAGTGGATGGGCAGAAAGGCCAGTTTAACAAAATGATTTATTCTGGTTTAATGCCACTTGAAATGCCACAAAATATACCAGAAATAACCCACAGTCATGATTTTAAATGTCTATCATCTAATGCTAAATACATACACCAAACAAACAAACAAACACCATCTCCAGCACACAAAAAATTTACATTTAGGAAAGAGTAAGACTGGGAACATCTCAAGCACATCTGTCTCAGACAATGTTGTCTGTCAACTCCTAAATGACGTATGTTTTACAATTATTTTCACACACTCTAAAACATTAACAAACGTGCATAAAATGTGGAACAAAATAATGGCCCAACACTTCTTCAGATAATAGTTGAAAACAATATCACTCTCTCCATAATTTCATCCTATTAAATACATCAAATCTTTGCATCAAAGCTCTTACACAATGGAAGCGAATATACCAGCACATTCAAAGTTTTTCCATCTAAGCCACGTTTTATTTTTCACTGGATAAATTGTTTTTATTCTTCCTTCCTTGGAATGCTTGTTGAAATGCAAATAGCAATGGCCAATTAAGACAAGTCAGCTCCAAACTGAATCTTGCATTAATCCAGACCATAGTACCCCAGAGTAAATAGGAAATCAACTTCAAGCTTTCAGAGCAAAGACTATATAAATGCAAATTAGCCAATATCCTAAGAAAGAAATCCAAAATAGTAAAATCTGAATACCTGGTTGTGCCCAAGGCTGCTGTGAGAGGGTATACTTGGGACCTCCCTGACTGGCCATTGTTTTTAATGCCGAGACCTGGTAGAGGAAACAAAAAGAAGAAAGTTTCCATTTCACCAATGACAAATTAAACAGGTACAGTTCTCAAAGGACAGACACACACCATTCAAGCCCAATAAAACATAATGCAAATAAAACGTGTGAACCTAAAAAAAACAAAAACAAAAACAAGACATCTCAATTTTTTACAGCTAATAAAAAATTCTGAGCAAATTTTATTTTGTGATTTCTTGAAGAACTTTGCAAATGCATATATATTAGCATATATTCCCTGGTTTAAAAAAAAAAGCCCAATCAATGTTCTGAGGCAGTCTGTCTGAAACACTGCAGAGTAAACAGATAAAAATAAAGCCTAGAAAAATATCAGCACAAAATGGGTCTCTCCTTATGTGGACTATTATATTGATATTAAATTATCATATGCTACTAGAAAAATGTCACCCTGGTAGGACAAAATCTACTTTACATACCTAGAGGGACCTTTTTCTTATTATAGCATAGGCAGAGAGAATGTCATTACAAGAAGCACAACTTTGGAATAACATCAAAATGGACACTTCACCAAGCAGAGGTACAGGTCCAGGTTTGGACACCCATCTCCTAGTGGTCCCAAACATCACACCTATTTATCTCACTCATTGTTCCTCAGCATCTGATTACAGAGAAACAAATCCAACAAAAGCACGTTTAGCTACTTGGGCAACAAATTCTTAAGAGAGCAAATTATGGTAGGAGTGAGGACAGAAAAAGCAAAAAAACATTTCTAAAAACTAGCTTTTTGAATGCCAATGGTCCAGACCCTCAATGGAAAGTCTCATTAGAAAAACCTGGGCATTAACTCTTCTGATTTCTCACACAGAGGCCATACAAACCTTTTAGACAGAGGGTGAGCACAGACCCAGCATACCATGTCAACTCAGAGCTCTCCAGCTCTCCTACTCCTGGACAGCTCTATAGGAAATCACCCTTTTCCTCCTGTCATTCAATTCCTCTCCATGTCTTTATTTCTTATTGTGAGATTCAGCTTCCAAAAGGGAATCATATATATGATTCTAGATTAATTAGACAATGTTAAAAGAAAACCACTGTTCATACTTCAGTATATATTAACCCAAATAGCTTCCACTGCAAATATATATACTAAAGTGTATATGTACATTTACAAAAAATGGGAACATACTGTTTTGTAAACTTATTACCCCTACTTGCTCTATATTGTGGATGTTTTTCTATGTCCAACAGTCTTATTTTAATAGTAATGGCTGTCCACTATTGCATGGATTGTTCCAGAATTTAACCAATTTCATAATGATAGATATATTTTGGCTCAATTTACAATTTTTAAATATTAAAAACACACACAAACTTTTATGTTCATCAGTATTTACAAAAATATCCTTTATTTATCCGGAAGTCAAACCTCAATGAGCATTTTCTTCAAGTTTTCCCCAATTAACCCAATCTTTTTAAAACCCTACAGGATGAACATAGACCCATTTTCTACAATGCATTATTGCAATTATTTGGATAATACATATAAATATTTACATTGTTGTATATGTCTTAATGTTTACCTATTTTTCTATCTTGATTTCCTCTTAGGTTATATACTCCTTGAGAGCAGAAATTAAATTTATAGGTCAAATTTTATTTTAAGCACTACATCAAGAAAAAATTTAAATGTATAGCGTTGCTGAGAAAGTTAATAACACTTCAGAGGGAACATTAAGAATAGACTTGCAATACTTTAAATTGCTTGAAAAGAAAATGAATATGGCTAAATACATGAATATGTTTTTAATGGGCCCACCAGCAAGAAACTTTTAGCTGAGATATAAGCCTGAAATTATACTTTAAAATGTCTTAATCCAGATTTTTCACTAACACAAAATCTTTACCTCATATTTGTTGTATTTCACTACAAAACACATTTCTATGGCATCTCACAGTTACTAAGTACTTTGATATATGTGATCTTACTTTGGTCCTCCTAATAATCTTAAGAGGATAGATGCTATAGTTATCTCCATTATAGAGATTAGAAAACTGAGACTTGGAGAAGCTCAGTGACTTGCCTACGATATCAATTAGGAGATGGCAAAGTGGATCCAGAGCCAGCTTTCCTGATTCTAAATTCTACGCTCTTTCTACTACATCTGCTATTTTTCCAAGTCCTGATGAAGAGTATGTTTCAAGAAATATTCAGTACAATGAAATTCCAGATCAATTAAAAACAAAAAAAAAGTGTTGACAGTTTCGAAGTCTGATAGAAAATCATCTGACCCAAACGTTTTTCTATGCACTCCCACCCCCAACGCTTACAACAGTATTCCATTCCTGGGGGCCATCCAAGTATACACAGAAATGGTGGTTTCTCCAGAGGCATGGGGGAATGAGGAAAGACACCATATGTGTTCTTTTAATTTTATTTTTCTCAAGAAAGACCATTTGGAGGTGCTGAGGGCAGGGAGAGGGAGGGAGAAGTATAATATGGGGGCACTTTCAGGACTTGGAATTGTCCTGAATGACACTGCAATGACAGATTCAGGCCATTATATATCCTGCCATAACCTACAGAATTGAGTGGGAGAGAGTATAAACTACAATGTAAACTATAATCCATCCTTAGGGGCAATGCTCAAAAATGTGTTCATCAATTGCAATGAATGTACGACACAAATGAAAGTTGTTAATGTGGGGGAAAGTGGGAGCTATGGGAAGTGGGGCATATGGGAATCCCTTATATTTTTATATTTTTTTATGTAACATTTTATGTAATCTAAGTATCTTTTAGAAAAAATTAAAAATTTACTTAAAAAAAATAAAAATAAAACAAAGACCATTAATATACAAAAGACCAGGAAAGATGTTTATGGCAGACAGATTAAGGTGTTAAAGAAACGTTTATCTCACAAATTCTGGGTCCCTGTGTAAATCTTTACTTTCTCAATCTGTGAAATGAAGATACTTTACTTACTCCAGGTTCTAAGTTTACAGTGAGAATTACTGAAAAGGAAGCTTTTCAACAAGGAGAGTCCAAGGAAAGAGCTAGAACAGTTCACCACAGGTGAAGAGGGACCGGACTTACACCCAGGTCCTGAGGGGAAGAAGCAAGTCTTCTGGCAACCTCCACGTGTTCTCTGTGATGGGCGTGATGTTTTATTTTGCAAACTCACATATGAAAAAAATCAGTCCAAACTTAGAAACAAGCTGTGGACATTTTGTTGATGAGGCTTAAGTCCAAATGGTATACATTCAGACCTCCAAATATCCATTCAAATGAAAGGTGAACTACTGTTTCCTTTCTGAAGCTTTGGATGTTATTTTTCCAACAATCATTTATAAACGTACAAGTACTAGCTGCCTTATAAAATGACAACTACAATAATAGAGGCACGAGACTATACATTTGCCGATAATGCTGAGGTTAACCTTTAAAGAAAATCATTTTAAAGTTTTAAAATATTTTACTCTTTCCCTGTTCTTCAGAACACTAGTAACATCCACCAGGTAAAAACTGAAGAATATTTGGACCATGAATTCCCAGAAGCACTGTCTTAAATGACCACAGAGATCTGTGTGAACTCTAGTGCTTACACTGTGTGTGTGTACTGTACCTTCTTGTCTCTGACTCATTCTCTATGACAAAAGGACAGGGGAAAGGACCTGAAAATGGAATAAGATGACATAAAAAGGATGTTCAGTCTCTAAGCTCTTGTATCCACTAAGTATTTGGACCAGTGCGCAGCCGTGAGGGACCAGGATTAAAAGAGGAAGAGTATGGGGAGTTAATTCTTAATCGGTATAGAGTTTCTATTTGGAGTGATGGAAAAGTTTTGGTTATGTATAGTGGTGATGGCAACACAACACTGTGAATGAAATTAACACCACTGAATTACATATATGATTGTGGTTAAGAGGGGAAATTTTAGGTGACAGATATGTTGCTAAAATTAAAAAAATAAAAATAAAAAAACTGTAAGACTGTACAATACAGTGAACTCCAATGTAAACTATGGACTATAGTTAATAGTGTATATTAATAGTGTATAGTTAATAGTATCAATTATAATAATATTCTCTCATCAGTTAAAAATGAGGGCAAGTATGTGGGAACTCTGTATTTTCTGCATGATCCTTCTGGAAACCTACAACTTCTATAATAAAAATAATTTTTTTAAAAAGTGAGGCGATTGCAACTAACCTGAGCAAGGACAACACAAGATTAATTGAGGTGGGATGAAATGATTTCTCAAGACCTTTTCCCTCACCAATCCCACAGCAAAGCGAGGACCACCATCAGCTCTCCAATGGTCTGTGTAGCCCGGTCTATGGAGAACCATTACGTTATTTGGACTTGGAATAAAGATTTTCTACATGAGCCTCTGTTTCCTCTTAAAATGTTCATAGTGTCCACAGTCTTCCACATTGCAGAACTGTACCAGATTTGCCAAACTTACACTAATGTCAACTAGGACAACTAGTTGAGAATTATTTTCTTGATTTCTACAAAAACTGTGACCCTTTAATCCTAGATGTCATGATATCGACTTGCTTTATTTCAGAGATTCATTCTGCTGCTCTGTTATTGCAAAATATTCATTTGCAATATTTCCTACCAGAATTAATGTGGAGGCAATCCCAAAAATACATATTACAATCCACATGCTAGTGTTCCAAGAGGATAATTTCAGTAAAAACTATAACTTGTCTATAAATTTAAAAGATTAAATACTTGAACTATATTTTTTAAACTAAACCTGGAAGGAAACATTTTCACCAGCCTCCTTTAAATCATGGACACACACACACCCCAAATACTTGGTGTGTATGACTAGACTGAAATCCTCTAAACAAGTAATATCCGTCAATGATAAATAAACAAGTGGTTTGGCGGTTTTTAACATTCCTATGTTTGCTTTTATTGGTATTTTTAATCATTTTTTAAAACTAATATCTTCTGTCTTTCTCACAAGCTTCAGGCATGTTAGTGTTGATGGGCCCAGCAAAAAGTTACTAATTAACAATTTGCTTAATTGTCTCTTGGTGGGTGAAAAAATATATCTTAACTCCCCAGTTAAGACTGGTGAAGTAAATTTAAATCAGGAGATTCAAAATAGCCATTATCTGATTTTCTCATCGCTGGCATTAGCCAGTTGATGGACCTTAACTAGGAGACAGAGAGAGACCAACTGGTATAAATCCATGTATCTGGCAATTAACAATGTAATGATATAAAATCTTCACTTCTCAACTTTCCATGCAAAATGGAAGGGGGTACAAGGCCTAGCAATGCCACCCTCCGCGGCCAGGACACTGCATCGCCTGTTCCATCAGTAATCTCACACTTGGAAAAACTGTCTTTTCTTCCTTCAGGTCTTTTGGGTTTGGCCTCAGTGTGTGTTGGGAGAAGTGAGCAAGAAGGAAATACCTAACAAAATGTTCCTCTGCTCTGGTCACATGTGAAAGAGCTTCACCCGACTGCCATTTCTCTAGGACCGCTGCAGACATGGTGCTTAGAATCCCTGGAACCTGCCGTCATCTACTTCCAGGTTCTGCTGTGACAGTATTAACACGAGGGGTGTGCAGTCCTCAGGAAGGCTGACCCAGAAAACCTGCCTGCCAGGTCTACTCAGCCATATGGGAGGCAGAATGGGGTCCCCTCCTCGTTTCAGGAGCCCTGGTATTGTCACCTGAGCACAACTGGTCATGTTCATCATGCCCTCCAAATGTCTATGTTCAGCACTTGAATTATCAGTTCAACCATGGCCAAAGACAAAATTTCCTCCAGAGACAGAGGGAGGAGCAGGCAGTGAGGAAGAGCTTGGAGTCGAGAGTGCAGCAGCCTCGGCCTCGCCGGCCTCTCTAGCTGGGCCCTAGCATTTCTGAGGTCTAACTGGACTGTCGACTGTGGAACCCAGACAAGCAACAGTGTCTTCAGGATGACCTGTGTTTTTGACCAGTTTATCATGGTACCAAATTAAGTCAAAATAGGAGCTATTTATAGATGCAGCAGCATTTAATGCCTCATATAAAGCAATGCCTATTTTTCAAGTCACAAACACATGTATCTACATAGATGTATTTGCTAAGAAGTTAGGTCTATGGCAGGCCAGAAACCACAACTTGTGATTTCTCATTTTCTTGTTCTTTCTTAGAAAACATTTCTATTTATAGAAAACATGGTTAACATGTAAATAACGTACAAATCTTGATTTCCAGAATATTTATTAAATGTATATACTCATACAACTTGCAGGAAGAAATATTCTGTATCTATTAATATTTTGTTAATATAAAGTGAAGAATTAGTAAAATTGAACTGTTTTTGGCTATAAAAGCTCTCTTGCAAATAATGTTTATGCAATAAAAATCAAATTATTGTTTTGTTTTGTTTTGTTTTTAAAAAAAAAAAAAAAAAGGAAAGAGGCAAACACAGGTAAAACCAAAAGGGCAGTAAATCACCCATCTCCAGTCACAGGGATCCCTGCTAGACAGGACTGGGGTCACTGCCACACAGGGGCAATGTGGGAGGAAGTGGGTAAACAGCACAGCTTACAGGGGTCAGCTATAATCAGCTCTGCAAAATTTGCACACTCTCTCTTAAAATCTAAAAACTCTTCAAACCTGTCTTAAAGGCCTCAAACCAAAAACCTTTCACAACAGGAAGCACAGATTGCCTAGACAGAATCATTAAGACTTGGGCTTACCATCTCCTCCTGCCAGCGTCCTCACAAGAGGGGAATTTAAAAAGAAACCCAGGGAAGAATTCAAAATTACTTTAAAAAACACACAACATCTATACCTTTGTCATGAACTCCTCCAGCTGCTCTCCAAACAGCTTGGTCTGCTGCTGAATAAACTGCTCACAGGCTGACTTCAGATGACGGTCTACATCTTTTTTAGAGTCAAGATAATGTTCTCTTATCTCAGGAGTGCCCTTAAAAAGAAGATGACAGTTTCCTCCTGTTTGTATGTGCCTAGAAATTATGACACACACAAATGTCGTTTATCCCCCACCACCAATGAAACAGACTCCTCCTTACCTCCAACAAGAACTCTATCAAGGCATTGTTGCTATTCAGCCTAAAAAATCTCGGAACAGTCATAGGGTTCAGGATTTTAAATGCTGCATCTGTGAAACAAAATTACTCATCCGGTCAACAGGTGCAGTTGCAAAAGAAAGCTTATCTCCTGTTTCAGGGTATAACACACACTAGTTCTCTACCACCACAATGTAAAAAAAAGTTTCATGTTCACCAACTCTTCTCCATAAAAGGATGAGGGTGAGGTGGGTACCCATGATGGCTGCAGTTCCCACTCTTATTTACTTTTCTAAAAGACAGAATTGCAAAATGACTATTAATTTCAATTATTCACTTACAGAGAAAAGAAAAATGGTCATTTTTCTTTTTAACACCTTAAAAATTTTCACTGCTTTACTTTTAAGGTATTAAATAGATTTTCTAAAATATATGTGTGTGTGTGTGTGTGTGTGTGTGTGTGTATTCATATTTATATACTTACCCAGTTTCTTTGTTAAGATCCTCGCTGGCACAGAAATTTATTCATTTGAAGCAGAGTGAATAAATTAATGTGTCAGCCAGGAAGAAAACACCATAAGGACATATTTAACCCTTAACCTCCAGACTAACTAGAATCTATCCAAAGTATTGACTGAGGTCTCATTGATGTTCAAATGCAATAAAATAAAACAGTTAGTCGTAAGAGGTTGAGAGGCTTAAAAGTAAAGACAGGAGGTATTAAAAAGTGAGAGTAAGAAAAGACCATTTCTTTGCTTTGCTTTGCCAGACTGAAGAAAGCAAAGCTTGAAATGGTTCCAATTCTTGTTTTGCAAGCATACAATACAATAGTTCTTAGAGCCTTGACCCTGGTCTTACTGCAAAACAACCTCTCTGTATCAAATTCAGTAGTCTGGGTAAAGCTTTAGTACATTACTATTTCTACTGTCTTTTTTACAAGACAGCTGAAAGATTCTTGCTGCAATAAATAGAACAACTCACATAAGCTTCAAAGCCATTTGGGGAAAAACATGTTTTAAACCAATTTTGCCAAAATTCAAGGATATTTCATTTTCTCACAGTGCATCTACCCTAAAACCAAACAGCAACAAATTATGAATTAGGAAAAAAATGAAGGAAAGAATCAACCCATCTCTATCCCATCATTTAAATAAGGACAGGACTAAGAGCAGCCTGGTCTACTTCAGGGTAAAAGAAATATTCCCACACATCATACTGAAACGAAAGAAGGAAATCAACTGGAATGGTCAGAAGATGGAAGCTTCTGATGAGACTAGGGTTTTCTTTAACCATACATATATTTTAAATTTTATATATGCATGTATAAATATATATAATACACATAACAGATTCATACATATATAAATTATATACTCTCTCTATATATATAGCCTCAAAGACCAGTGTTTGAAAAAAAAAAAAAAGTGACCAAGTATATGAATAATACACAGGCTTAACTACCCAAATTCTAGACTAAAGAAACAAAAAATACCCTTTGTGGTAGCAAGGAGTGCACTAGGAAAAAAGTAAATTTGTTTTAATATGGTTCATCATTATATAACTTTGGCTCTCAGGTGACTTAATTCAAGTCCACTTACAGTATAAGCACAATAATGAGAGAATTAAAAACTTTTCTTCAGTTCTCCCAATATATGAGAGAAAGTTAATTAATTACATAAGTGGATGGTTTAAGGCATTAAGAGCTTAATTCTCTCTTGGAAATGGTTAAGAAAAGATGAAGCTAAGATAAATCTGTAAGTAACTGAAGGAAATGGGGAACATTGATGGTATCACCTTAATTGCTTAAGATCAACATCTTGAAAAGTAAAAGTAACTCCTTTGATCTTTTACCAAATCATCTCTTGTTAATTCAGTAAGAGATAAAATGTTAGGATGGGTGAGTCATCTTTCCCAGGATGACTTCACTCAAATCCATCACCAACTCAAAGACCAAATCTACATGATTACTTGACAACCAGCTGATTCAATAATATCACTGAAGCTTATTTAAAGGCCTTATTTAAAGGCCTCCAGGCTTACAAAGCACTTTTATATTTTCATTCTTAATGATCTTGATAACCCTGTGAGGATATCAGGACAGGTTGATTAAGCTCATTTTACCTACCAGGGAGCTGGTAAAAAGACCCATCCAAGATCACACAAAAACCAGGAAATAATGGGCCAGGAACAGAACTTGACTCTTTCAAACTCCTAGATAAGTACTCTTCCTATTTTATCCAGCTGGCTTCTTGAATTTTCATGAATTGACAAACCTGTCAACTCAATGTTTAAAATCATCCCAATTAGCTGACATTTTAAGTAGTTATTACACTAATTTCTAATTTTTTAAATTTGTTCCGGTAATAAGCAGAGTCTGAGAGGAAAGAGTATGTTATAAACGGAAATGCTCAGAAAAAATTCCTTTCATAAAGAAAAAACATCAAGTTAGAAGCAATTAGGAAGTCCATAGCTCAGCTTAGTATGAACAAGATGCTCAGTAAACAAAGCATGCAAAATAAAATTGCAGATGAACATAAACTAAACCTATAACCTGTACTGACACATCCGGACAGGTCAAACATACCCAACTGTGCCAGCCAGAACAAAGAAATACCTCTAGTTTTCTTGAGGTCCAGGGAAATTTCCTTAATGGTGAATTCTGTGTGAAATGGAGCGATTTGTTCACGAAGAATCAAAAGGTGCTTAATTAAGAAAAGTTGTCCATCAATCTGAGTCTAAATTTGTAAAACAGAAAAAACGGATATTATCGCAGATCAACTAAAAATATAAGCACATACAACACACCATTAATCATCATTAATCTATCTACTTAGGCAGATTAATTAATGAATTAGGACCTTCACCTAACTTTATGGTACCAATTCTCCTTTTTTGTGCAATGAATTCTCCCCATTCTACCCATGTGAGGAATTAGCTGGAAAAATTTTGCTCCACTCTTATTAACCCTGCCACCTGCTCTGCTTAATAAATCCAGGAAAGTCAAACGGCAGAAAAACAAAACATTTAGCAAAAAGAAGTCAAATCTACTGCAATTTGGTGCAGAAGTAGAAGAAGTGATGCCACCTGGCATCAGCATGAAACAGGAAGGAAAGAAAGCTCAAAGCTTTCTGACCTCTCACACTTTCTTCAATAGCCAGAACACCAAAAATACTCCATATTTACACTAAAGTACCAAAGGAGCCTCCACATGTAAAATGATTTGGAGTTACCATTTTGAATTGTCCTGACACAAATAGAGCCCTGACTATCTACACCCTGAGGGTCTCTCCATTTCCTTTTGCCCTCTCTCAGGACCTAGGACCTATCCACACGAGTCTTATGATTCAAGCTTAATTCTCAAAGCTCTGGCCCAGTCTCCAATTAGTGAATAATCACAGCTCTCATTTCAGGAAAGGAGTCAGTATATTAACAAGAGCAACACTGTGCTTGTTCCTTCTTCCTGTTAGTCAAGACAGAATCTTATTTTAAAAGTATTTCTCATGACATTATATTTATTAAGAATATAGTTGTTCTTCAGTAAGCAATATAAATTTTAAAGGGATTTCTAAACAAAGGGTTCCTCCCTGGTCTCTTTCTCCCTCTTCTTTAAGTATAATTGATATGATGGATACTCACTTTGCACTCTGGAACATAGAACATAGGAAAAATAGAAAATGCTACATATTCTAAATACCTGATCTCTTTTTAAAAGAGCTAACAACTCCGATGGATAAAAACTGAATAATAGAGATTTGACTTGCTTTATTAAAGCAGTTATAATCTAGCAAATAGTTTCATGTTAATTTACTGAAATTGATTTTTGAAAAACTCAATAGCACAGTGGCTACCACATACTGGTGCTCATTTGTTATCAGGACAATTTCTCGCCTTAAAAAATACTAGAAAAGTCTCTAAGACATTTTCATTGATCACTTTTTCTTTTTTTTCTTTCTTTTTTTTTTTTTTTAGGTACTAGAGCTGGGGATTGAACCCAGGATCTCATAAGGGAAGCCAGCACTTAACCACTAAGCCACATCGGCTTCTCTGAATTGGTTTCCTCATTTGTTTGCTTGTTGTTTGTTTTTTTGTTTTTTTTTAGGAGGCACCGGGAACCAAATCCGGGACCTCCCATGTGGGAAGCAGGCTTTCAACCACTTGAGCCACATCCGCTCTCTCAAAGATCACTTTTAAAAAGCTGAAAGACAACAGTACATAAACTCTAAAAAATAATGCTTACCAACCAGTTAAGTTGAGGGCTGCCTCATATATACTTAAACCCTTTATAATTCATAGAAGACAGATTTAAAAGAGGATGGCCTATATAAGTAAGGAGGACAAAAGACTGAGAAATCTAATTACTTCAATCCTCCCTTAAAAAAGAGGACAGTAATACGAGAAAACATAATCATATGAATTTTTTTTTAATTAGGTGATTTTCCCCCTTCTGATCATGTAGTGAATACATGCTTAGTGTAGAATATCTGGAAAATAAAGATTTTCCAGATTTTTAAATAAATAAATAGTCCCCTAAAAGTTTTCATTGTTACATATTTTGGTCAATACATTTTTTCATTACATAAAGTCATACTGTAGATCTGATTTATGGCCTGTGGGATTTTTTATTTTTTTATTTTTTGCGTTAATATAATTAAGTTTCATTTTTAGAATTTAATAGCAATGTAATATTTCACTGTATGGAATGTGTCGTTATTATTTAACCATTTCCCTAATATTAGATTTGTTTCCTGATTTCACCTATTTAAAAAAAAACGTGAGAGCTGTTTTTAAGGTTACTTAGCTCAGACATGGAAATACTTTTGATTTAAATATGCCTGTCTATAACTTAACTTTCCATCCTCTTCCAGCTCCCATATCAAAATTTCATTTCAATTCTCCATTCCATGAACAGAAGGATGTAGCAATCATAAATAAAAGTAGAGCTTTTCTAGCAACAGGATGCCAAATCATGTTGTGTGGAGGTTTTTAAATAAAAATAAAAATAAAATTTTATCTAATGCCTCAAGGTTAGAAATCAAGTTTCTAAATCTGTGAGTCCAAAAAACTTCTCAAGGTTTGAACACTTCAAACAGCAATGATTTTTGGCTGGAAACAGTCCCACAGCTCTCTCCCTGTATTTTTAGTGGAGAGTTAAGCAAAGCAGCTCTTTCAACCATTCTTTGCTTCCTGAAAAAAAATCTCAGAGGCCATGGGGGAAGCACATGCCAGCAGTTTTCAACCCCAAATCCCTTCTTGATTAAAAACTGTAAGCCACAAAGGAGTCATGACAACTACTTCTAGTCACACAACCCAAGGGCCATACCTGTCAGGCCTCAAAATTGACAGGCAGGTTTCTTCCAAGTGAGGCCATTGATACTGTTTAAAACATCTTTCTAGGGATAACTACAAATTCCTACTTTCCTTTGAAAATGTTCTTTCAGGGAAACAACAGCTCACAACTTCGGCAGTTGCCAAGACTATAAAAAGAAGCTTTTATCTTATAGAATTTATAACCTAAGTCCCATTTCAAATTTGGCATTCTCTTATATAATATAGTCTTTATTTAGCACTATAATGAAATACCAGCTTCTCTCAAAGGGCCTCAAAATTAAATCATATTAAACAAATTCTGCTGCCAAAATGGCTGTAAGCTTCTGTGTCTACAGATAACGTGCTATATTACACAATATTATTAGAGGTAATAAGATTTCACCTAACACTTCATCAAACCTTGTTTCTGCTGATAGACTCTGATGCTCCCAGTAATGACTGAATGCAGGCAGACAATGCTTCCTGTGATAATCCTTGGAACACTGCCCTCTGGAGGAGTAAAAGAGAAACATCAGCCTAAAGCACTTCACAACAAAACAAAGAAAAAAAGGCTGAGAATACAGTGAAAATGAATGCTTGCTTGTCCTCCTCTGCTGGATTACTTTATTACTAGAGTTTTCTAATCCCGTGCAACTTTTCTAGACCAGAAACCAGTTTTGTATTTTGCACTCATCTCTTGAAACAATCACGTGATGCTTCAACAACTATACACAAGCACAGGTCTTATGTCAGGCACTGTGGTAGACAAGTGTGGGAAACAAGGTGGATACGGTTCTGACCTCACGAAGCCCTCATGCCAACATGATGTCAAGTTATGGGACTTTTTTAATCTCTGTAATCAACTTTAAAGCAAGGCCTTGGTAAATTCATTTCTAAAATTTATTCCAAGTAGTTAACAGGATGGTATTCCAAGACTCATGCACACGGCCTCTTCATCACAGTATTATTTAAAACACTAAAAGCTGGAAATAAGTTAAATATTCAGTGATGGAGGATTGACAAAATACAAGCAAATCAAAATTATGAGTACTGTACAGTTCTAAAGATGAAACCAAAGAATGCTGAAGGAGGTGGCAAAATTCTTATAACACATATTAAGAGGGAAAATCAGGTTATGAAAGGATATATGAAGTATGATTTTTAATTTAATTCTGCCATTTCTCTATTTTCCCAGGTATGAGATGTTGGTCTGGGCAGGGTCTCCTAACAGAGCCCTTGTGTCCCTCTCTCCCTCCATTCCACCTGAGACAGAATTGCTATGGATGGGTCTGAGCAAGATATGGATTACTAGGCCATAGCCCTGGCCGTGGCCTCTTACTTGATGTTATTTTTTAATTACTTCTCTCTCCTTTGTATCCCAAGAGGTAACAGTAAGAAGAGATTAAGGCTGCCTCCTGCTGGACACTGACCCTGCTTTACAAAGGCTAATGTGGGCAGCTTAGACAAAAACCCTTTCTTTCCCCTGCCCAGCCTTGATGTGCATTTCTCTGGGTTTGGCTTTCTTCACCTTTGAGTAAGGGAGAGAGGGATAAGATTTAGATGTGAGCTAGTGAAAAAAGAATAGGCAGGCCTAAGGCAGAAAACAAAAACAGGCAGAAGGACCTCCTTGGGCTTATCTAGTCTGTGCCTAAAATAAAATCCCTGATAGGCTCCCTAGGAGGCTTCACTAGGGTCTGTGACAATGACAGGTTCTAGGTGGAATATGCCGCCTGCAGGTTTCCTTTGGGATCCTGGGTCCACCATAGGAACTTTCTGAATCCCAGCCTGATACCATCATTCAATACAACTACTTGGGGAGCCTGGGAAAGAAGAAATGACAGATGTCCAAATCTCCCTCTGGAAGAGATTTCCACAGCTGAGCAGAAAGGCTGATATGCTAACTCTGTACAGGTGTTTGAGCCTCACCCCTAACAGTCCCAGAACTGGGCAATAGGCACTTCTGGTTGAATTTCAAAATCTCCAAGTACCAACCCCAGCCATCATGCAGTCTGTGACAGATACAGAGTAGTGATCCAATGACACAACTGTGCACATTGTTCAGCCACAAGACTGTGAGGTGTGGACTAGCTCCACAGTGGGAAGGACTGTGTCCATACCCTTTCTGGACCATATTCTTGAGAAGCAATTGACTGCTGCATTTAATCATGTCTCTCTTTATATGCAGCTGGGATTGTAACAATCAAATTAATAGGTTAAAAAAATGATGCCTCAAAGGACACCATAATTACAGTGCAATGTTCCTCAATCAGATCATATCACTGCTCAGGAAAGCAGGAGGTTGCTGGCGAGATTTCGATGACTTTTCCTTATCAACTGTGAATTGTGTCTTTTGCCTCTGTAATTAAAGACCTGAAATGCATGGCTGTCTACAGAGTTGAGATAATGAAACACATCAGGTCAAATATTCTATTGTTGACATTAGCGAAGCAACAACACATGCTGATCTCCTTGTTCCTCAACTTGTGTGTATAAAAAAATATATTATTCTGGAAATACTCAGATATAAATTAAAGGTGATGACAAAGTCAAGATATTGTCTATTTTTTTAAGTATTGTATATTAATCGAAGACAAAAAAGTGAATTAAAACCACTGAATATTACAAACGACGGGTTCAACAGCACACTACTAAGTAATATATGTAGTAAATAAATGTAATAAATAAATGTAGGTAAATCTGATCTTGCAGGGCATGATAATCATATCACTAAACCCAAGTGGTGTTTGAAATCACTTAACTGAAATCAATACACAGTCTAAGTTGGTGCAAAAAAAAAAAAAAAAAATAGGTACTGCTACTTTCAACAAAAAACTAAACTTAGTTATTCCAATGGTTTGAAACAGTTGTAGTCTTAAGATTACTTGTTAAGGATGCTGATTCAAATTGAGTGCAAAACTAAATTAAAGTAGTTGGATTTCACACTGACTGTTACATTGGACATACCACTTAACCTTCCTGCAACTCTTTTCCCCTATCAATAAACAAAGGTAGATGAATTAATGACTAGTTTTAAATGTATTTGTGGTAATGGACTCCTTTGAGAATTGATGAAAGCTACAGTCCTTCTCCTCAAAAAGACACAGACACAAGCATAGACACAAAATTTATCCACAATTTCAAGATGTTCAGAGACTTCTCGAAACCCATCAGTGAATTCTAATGGTCTACAGAAGGCTCAGGGTAAGAATCCCTAAATTAGATTGACCTTAAAGTCACCTCTATACCTAAAATTATATGATTCTAAGAATACAAAATAAAATACTGTAGCAAGACAAAATTAAAATAGAAAAACATTTCAAGTCAAAGATCAAGCAATTTAAAGTAAAGATACAAGAATTTACACACATACATCTATACATCTGTATAATTTGGAGAGGCAGACAAGAGTTCTGCGAACGGTAGGATACCACATTCCATGAAGATCTGCTGGAGAAATTGTGGTCTGTGGTCTAGGATTGAGGGATTCTGTTGAACCTAAAATCCAAACGAAGAAGACATTTCACACTTGTGGATATCTGTCTTAAAATAGTCTGCATGACAACTATAAACTGTTCTTGTTAGCTAGCAATAGCTGGTGGGCATCAATTTTGTTCTAGTCTCGCCTTTAACCAAGAATGCCATTAAAAAATCTCAATCAATGATAGGGGAGATTTGACACAATAAGTGAGAGCACAGATGAATATACACATTCTGGCCTCACGTATATGCTCAACCTAAACTGCTTTTCCTAACTGTGATCAACAAATCTTTGTGGATGAATGAACTCATATTGTGGAAGACCATGCAGCCACTAAAACAGGGGCAGATCTATATGCAGTCACATGGAAGCAAGCAGAAGCCAATGGAGGTGGGGGGCAAGTGACAAGAAAATAAAGCAATTTTAAACAGGAAATGAATCAAAGCTGGTTGCTCGCCTTCCATGTTCTGAGTTGTATCCAATTCCCAAGTGACCAAAGCTTGCTTCCTCTCAGCAGGTCATAAAGGGCAGGCTCCAGGATGTGTGAGAAAGACCAGGTACAGGGTGCAGAGAGAAACCTTTGTAAGGGAAGCACCATCACTTTGGCGTCACAAGGCCAGATTTCAAATGAGCCATAAAAGTGGAGTTTACATAATAGACATTTCTGGGGACTAAAATGGACTGGGTGTTAGAAGGTTATTAGGAAATTTTATTAATTTTGTTCGCATGAGAATGCTTTATGGTTATTAAGAGACATCATTTTTTGGACAGATACTGAACAACTCAAAGCCAAATGCCAAAGTGTCAACAATCTGTAATTTCCATCAAAATGATTAGCAAAATATGGATATATAATGTGATCAAATGTCAAGCCTGGAATCCAGGTGGTGGGCATGGGTGTTCATAATCATTCATGGAATCATTTTTTTCTACTTTCTGTACATTTGAAATTTTTCCAATAATAAAAACTAAAGTATATCCATGATACAATGGCAATCA
>JAQZBX010041961.1:0-22132 GCA_029593785.1 Cabassous unicinctus | reverse complement strand
ACATTCTGTTTTTTTACAAGCTAACAAGTTTGATGTGGCCCTGTGTCTTATTCCCTTCCAGGCTTGCAGCTGTTTTGGCAACAGAAGAAAAAAAATCCCCATAACAAATCAAATAAAAGCCCTTTCTGTGAAGAGGAATTGAAAACAGCAGGCCTCAAAGAGGACTGCACATGAGATGCCTTGTTCTGGCTTTCAACACAACTCAAATCAGAAACACATTACCATAATCTGAAACAGCCCACCGCTAACACAAGACAGATGGTGGGCAATAACCCATGCATCATTAATAAATAAATTCCAGCATTAAAGGCTTTACAAAGTATGACAACATTATCTGGGCACAATTACTGCCCCTCTCCCACCCCCAACATCATTTCAATGTGTTATGGGTTGTGCTAGGTTTATTTTTTTTTTTTTTCTTCCAACTCCATGAATCTGAAGGAGGTTTAAATACAGCACAAGTTTTAACCAGATGAAACCTATCTCAGTGTACAAGACAGGTCTGAAACTCCATAAGGGAAAAATAAAATAGCTGCCAAAGTGTAATAGCTCCCATGTTCTGCCATTGGATCAGCTCTCGGCAATTTATTGCACTGCCCTCAGCGGGCTGGCCTCACCCTGGCTGGTACACCTCTGTGCCTGTATCACACTACACACTTCAAGCAAGAATTTTGGCAGCAGATTTGCCACAAAGCTGAAAGATATATGTGTGATTTCTCAGCTTTCCTATTGCAAACGATACCATCTGTCTCCCACTCCCCAAGTTTCCCCCACCGAAGAAAAAATTCCTTTCATTCAGTTGAGAGAGAGAGAGAGAGGGAGAGAGAGAGAATTAACTCTTAAAGGTTGGAAACTGAAAAACTAAAAACAAAATCCAAAAGCAGAAAGCCATTCATCAGATGCCTAAAGACACCAATTATTTTGCTTTGCTTTAATTTATTTGTTCAGCGGATAATGTTATTCCAACCGGATGGGAGGAGCATAGGAATGTAGCTGAGGATTATACAGGTCTCTGGGATTCCCCTGGGTTCTGCAACTTTCCTACAAAGTCTAGGCTGCCACTTTCTATGCAAACCTTCCTAAGCTAAAAATCAAACTGTGGTGCTAGCCATAAATTCTAGAGCAATTTAGGCTTTCCGTGAACAAATATTAAGGCTATCATCCCTAAATGAAATTACATATTCCTCCTCAACAATGGGCAATATAAACATTTTTGTCAAATGTATCAGTATGTGGTGGTTTTTTTTTTTTTAATGAAAGAGAGAAACTATTTTGCACTAATTTACTTGGGTAAAGAACTAGGGATGGAGAAAATAAATTCTAAATTGGCTAATCCCATATTATTAGAAGGCCAAGTGAAAATATCTACATGGCACCATCCAATGACCCAGTCAGTTAGCCACACAGATGTGATTTAGAATCTCTGAGCAGAAAGTTACTTTCTCCAGTCCAGAACCTCGGTGGGGGGTGGGGGGGGGGAGGAGAAAAGAAAAAAAACCTTTTGTTTTCTGCTGTCCCCTTCTCTTCAGAACACACAGAACTCTCCTTCCATTAAAACTCAGGTGAAGGCTGACTGCACAAGACTTTCCTGATTACCATCTAAATCCTTTTCCTCTATGTCCTTCTCTTTCCCAAACTTAAATCAATATTTTTATGTGTACATATGTATCTACTTTCTCTTAATTGACTGTGTGTTTATCTTATTTCCGCCATTAAATTTGTGAGATTCCTGAGGGTAAAAACCATGTCTAATCTATGCTTTAAATTCCCCTTAGCACCCGGCACAGAACACTGCACTCAAGCTAAATGGAATCACAACTTGGAGAGAGATGCCAAGGCCCCGGGCGGTGCAGACTCGGACTGAGTCTATGAGTTCCAGGTGAGTCTGTTCCAAGAAGGCGGCTTTTCTTTGGCAACTTTTCTTTGAGCTCGCTCCAGCTTTCCTTGGGAACAGCTGCTGAGGAATGGTCAAAAGGAGGTGAGTTAAGGTTTAATTGGTTCCTGAGGTATGCAATTTCCTTCATGATCTGCACATGATGGAGGGAATGTTAAATGGACTCTGATAGTGAATCAGTAGACAGAGAATAGAGCAAAAAAATTTTTATTGATCAAAAGACTTTTCAAAAATGGCACATTCTATAAAAGCAGGGTTAGTGCCAAAAAATCTTGGCCTGTTTTCAATGCTGTAATTTCCAATATCACGTTTTATAGTGTGTCTCTTCTATCTTGTGGTAATGCCTTAGCAGTATGATTTACTAAGCTATCATTTCATTATCCCCTCCTCCTCCTCCTCCTCCTCCTCTTTTTCTAGGACAAATAGGTAATTAATAAACTTCTACATGCTCATTTTTAAAGTACAGTCTATGTTTGAAGTTGGTTAACCAGATTTAACATCTGTTCTCTAGAGTTTACATCTAAACAAATTCCATGCATACAAACATTAAAATCATGAATAAAAACAATATATAATTGCACATTCATTAAATAGTTTCGGTTCTTACCTTTACTTTTACGTGTAAAGAGCAAAACACATCAGGAAACATATGGAGGAAGAGTTGCCTTTCTTTTTTTTATAATCAAGAAAGCCTTTTCCTAGGAAATTCAGGGGTAATTAAGTAATAGTTTTGCATGCCAGGAATCGTGCCAGAGGTTTGGGGTACAGCAGTGAACAGAAGAAATCAGTGAGAACAGTGGGTTGGCCAGACAACAAGGGTAGACTTACTTCGTTGAATTGGGGTAGGTAGGGGCTCTTGTGAAACCAGGGGAGAACCCAGGGGCACAGCATGGTCTCCTATAAACCTGAACTAGATAGCATGAAGAGACCACATAGTTTATATAGTATATCCTGTATCATGGGCAGGGGCAGGGGGCCAGGAGGGGTGTTTGTCACCTCACTGAGAAATTTCCAGCCATATATTAGTAGCTATTTGTTTTTCTTCAGTTTTTTTTGTATGTCTGCTGCTAGAGCAAGTAGTTCAGTTTAAAAAATATTTTTGAAGTTTCTAGTTCCTCAGTTTCCTTATCTGTAAAATGGATAAAATAAGTCTGTATCTCGCAGGTTATTGTATTAAGTGAAATAGTATGTGTAAATTTCTTAAAATGGCACAGAACATTTATTAAACACGAAAAAATTTAGCTGGTGTTTTTTACTGAAATTCAGGCACTTGGCTAAACCCCCTTGGTACAAAACAACTAATTTCTCTTGCCATCTGGAAACTTGCAACCTAGGAGAAGAGACTGATGCAGGAAAATGACTTTTATATAACGTGATGGTATCTGCATCCACTCATTCAGTGCTATTTACTGAGCACTACTCTGTGCCATGCACTATACTAGGCACTGAGTATGCACAATGAAAAAGAGAAAGCAAGATTTCTGTCCTCGTTAACTTTACAGTTCAGTCCAAGCTGGAGGAAGAGAGATTAATAAAAAGTCTCAGCAATAAAAGCCACTTTATAATTGCATACTTATGTCAAGAAGTAAGGAGTGTTCAGTTTTCCTAAGTATGCAGAGTGGTCACATGTGATAAGGACTTGTAAATGGTTCCTAGGATTAGTGACTTGTTAATAATTGCAAATCTTTGAAAGAACTGATTCTGGGGAGTGTTGAATGTAGAAGCTAGATTGGAGTAAGCTGAAGAAAGAGGGAGAGATGAAGAAATGGAGAAATCACACAGATTCTGCTTGCTATATAGCTTTAAGAGATAAGATAGACACATGCCCGGGGTGTTCTGGAAGCCCAGAGGAGGAGGATTTAACCCCGCCTTTGGGTTCAGGATCAGTTTCCTGGAATAGCTGACATCTAACCTGAATCTTGAAGAATGAATGATGTGTGTAAAGGAAAATGAGAAAGGTATTGAAGCAGCAGGAATAGCATGGCTAAAGTCAGAGCTGTGTGAAACAGAAATGTACGTATAGGATGGTTCAAAAAATTTCCTGACTCGAACATTATCCAAAGGCCTACAAATGGCTTAAATTGTCTTAAATATAATTCTAGTTTGCTTTGTCCAGTGGACAACAATGTTCAGGCTTGTTCTATCAGTCATCTGTTGCCATAATACTGCTGCCTAACAAATAACCACACAAACAATGACCCAGAACAATAAACATATATTTTTACACCCAAGTCTATGATTCATGTAGGTGGTCCTTCTCAACTGGGCCTGGCTTGGCTGATCTCAGGTGGGCTTGCTTATGCTTCTCTGGTCAGGTATGGGTTGGATATGACCTGTTTGTCTAATGTGACTTTACTTGGAATAACTCAGCTCTCCTCGGTGTGATCACTCATACTCCAGCAGGCTAGCCTGAATTTGTTTTCATAAAGATGGCAGGATTCCAAGCAAGTGAATGGCCTTTTGAAGCTTAGCCTTGGACCTGGTGCATTATGACTTCCACTGTATCCTATTGACCAAAGTAAGTCATATAGCCAGGCTGGATTTAAGGGGTAGGAAATTAGATTCCACCCTTGATGGAACTTACTTTTGAATAATATTTCAAAGGGTGTGGATATGGGGAGGGGTGGAGAATTGAGTCCTTTTTTCAATCAGTTTATCTCTGGGTAATTAATACTTTGGGATTGTACTTATTCCTTCAAAATTTGCTTTCAAATGAAAATTGAAACTTAAAATATTTCATATTGAGATTTTTACTTGTCAGAATGTATTTGTCATCTTGCTGGCTAGGTAGGTCTCTGAACATTAACAAGCCCAATACCACTCCTTTCCAGCCTTCAAAATAGATATAAAATGGCATATGTTGAATTATGAGCATTTTACCTCTTTCTAGACAGTTATACATATACTCAACTCTTTGTCTAGCTTTGCTGAGACCCTGGAAAAGAGAAATTGCTAACTTTACAGGTCAGATAGTCTTTGGACCACAAATCAAGTGGGCATGGTAGAGTCTCTTAAAGAACTTAAATCTAGGTCCCATCCTCTTTCATGTGATTCCTGTTTTCTGTCCATAAAATAAACAGATGCCATTACTCCAGCTTCACCAGATTTTTCCCTTTTCCAACTCTGCCCTACTAAAATTGAATCATAGGTCATATCAATTTTTGCTTTGAAAGTTGACTTTTCCCCAGAGATTTATATTTGGGGCATGGATGGTACAGTGGTCTAGGAGGCTGAGAATGAAGCCATAATTGGGCCTCAAGCTCAAAGTCTTTGCTAAAGTCAACTTTTAACAAATTGTCCTACATAAGTGGTTTTGAGTTCTGGCCCAGATGTTAATAAAGTGGTGTTTTAATTATCATTATCACATTCTGGTTATTGTGTGTGACTTTCTCAGGGATTCTTTAAAGGACCAGAACTTCACCAGAATTCCTAACAGTATCCATAATAACACTTCTTCTCCAGGCCCTGCTGAGTTCTCAGAGATGATGGAAATAAAGTTGTCAAGTCAAGGCAATAGGAAAGATAGATAAAGAGAAACAAAATGGAAGATAGTATTAGAAATCTTTCCCATCCATGATATAACTTGCTGATTTCATTGTTCAGAAGTTTGGCCAGAATTTCTCATCATTTTGCATAGTTTCATGCTTTGTTACATTTCCTTTGAAGCTTCTTGAGCTTGAAAACATGGGAACTAAAATGAAGAAAAATCTGTTTCCATGAATTTCCCCTTATTCTAGCCAAAAACTCTTGGGTCTGTGTCAACAATATTTGACAATGTCTCCAGAGACTGACAGATAGCATCACTCTCCATTCCCTGACATCTCTGTGATGAGGTGATATATGACTTGGGAAGTCAAAATATTCTAGGTGGGAAGCGGATGTGGCTCAAGCAATCAGGTGCCTGCCTACCATATGGGACGTCCCAGGAGGAAAGCACAATGAGAGACACAACGAGCAGGGAGTGGAGGTGGCTCAAGCAATTAGGCACCTACTTCCCACATAGGAGGTCCCGGGTTTTGTTGCCAGTACCTCCTAAAAAGAAGACGAGCAAACAATGAACAGACACAGAGAGCAGACAGTGAGTGCAAACAACAAGGGCATGTGGGTGGCGGTGATAAATAAAAGAAATCTTTTAAAAAATGTTCTGGGGAAAGCTATTCACATTTCCAGTATCAGTAGTTTCAGAATGAAGGCAACATGAGTCGACTGTAATCATGAGATGAATCATTTCTAAAGTTTATCTTCATTTATGATTTTCATTTATTGTAGGAAAATAGAAGAAAAATAACAAAGCAAGGTAAAGACATTTGAAGACTGTAGACTATCAATATAGGATGGTGGCTGCTTGAAACCCTTTTATGAGAAGTAATTTAAGTGGAGATGTCACAACATAAGAAACAAAAATAGGAGGCAGATGAGGAAGAAATTTAGAACAATCGTATACCATTCTATCATATCTAGGACTGTCCACTGGGATAGTATTAATGGTAAATTCTTAGAAGTGACTTCAAAATACAATTCAAAGTAGGGGCCACTGAGTTATTAAGAATCCATTTTTTCTACCATCAGAACATTACATAGATTTCAAAATGTATAAATGTGAGGGGATGTGGCTCAAGCAGTTGCGTGCTCACCTCTCACATGGGAAGTCCCAGGTTTGGTTCCTAGTGCCTCCTAAAAAAGATGAGCAGATGCAACAAGGTGATGCAACGAGTTGATGAACAAGCAGACACAATTAGCAGACACAACAAGCAGGGTACAGATGTGGCTCAAGTGGTTGGGCACCCGCCTCCCACATGGGAGGTCCTGGGTACAGTTCCTGGTGCCTCCTAAAGAAGATGAGCAGACAACAAGCGAACACAGTGAGCAGAGACAACGAGCAGACACAGTGAGCAGACAATAAGCAGACAGACGAGGGAGCCATCTGGAGCAGAGGGGGAGGAAAGGTATAATCAATGCATAAAATCAATTTCTAAAGTGAAAATTTTAGAAGATGTATTAGAGTTATAAAGATTCTTAAAATCGTGCCTAGCAGAGTGAAAAGGCATTAAAAATGTTAGCAGCAGGAGGAAACTGGTGATATCATCTGTTTACTACTGATCGTAGACACTTCAGGCTCAGCACCAAGAAAGCTGGATTTGCTAAGAAAGAGTGGAGGAGGAGGAAAAGATGTATTTTAGTAAACCACATTGTGGAATTTGGCATCAAAAATTTATTATCTTATTTAGTTACAGCCAGTGTAGACAAGTAAGATTGAATGAAGAGAAAAATAATGTGGGCACAAAATAGAATTCAATTCATCACACTCATCTTGTGGAGAGATGAGCTTTTATGTTCCTTTAGGAATGGATGGGTAGTGAGGTTCAAAGAAACCCAAAAATTTTATCACGTTACCATTCTACATAATCTTTCCTTCATGGATTCAGCAGAAACTAGATAACAGTTTACAATTTCAATTCCCACTGCTATTTTGGAAACTAATCGGGAGTGAAGACCAACACTAGTCTTTCAAGATTTGTAATGGAAAAAATAGAAACTTGGCTAAACTGAGTCCTTCAGCCAGATGTTTTGATTGGCAACCAACTAAAAAAGAGAAAATATTTATCTAAGAAAAGTGGAAACTTTGGGCTCCAAGGAACACACTACAGTCTTAACAACATCAGGTGTTGGGTTCCTAGAAGAAATAACTGCCGTTATTCTTCTTTAATAAAATTCAAATTTTTAATTGGTGTAATTAATTATTGATAGTCTACATATTTTTAACCAGTTCTCTCAACTATTTATATTTTGAAGTTTTTTCTGTGTACATTTTGAATAACCAATATTCCTTTGTTTCTGCTCCAGAACTCTGGCATATTATCTTTATTTCAGTTTATCCTGGAAGTTAGTATTTAGTACGTTTGAATAGTATCTGGTCCACCATTACTCATGTTAAAACAGAATAAATTAATCTTAGGAGAGGGGTACAAAATATTCTTTTTTCAGGTTCACTAAGTCAGTAAAAGTTAAAGCTGAAGCAAGACCAGAGAAGTTACCTTGCTAGTATAGTAGTAAAGCTCACACCAGATCCCTCATCACTGAAGTTCTAGAACAGTGGTCACTCATATTTAATGTCAAAAACAGCAATCCCATTTTAGAAAATGTAAGGTAAATTTAACAACCAGTCTACAAATTTCGAGATCCAATCCCTTCTATTATTTATATATATATTTTTTCTATTATTTATATTAACCAAACAACTTCTTCAGCATCACCCCAATAACCGTCACCTTTCCTTCATGCTCTATAGAGCTATAGCATTGGTTATTTCTCTATTTTGAATATGTCATGCAAAAATACTTATTCTAATCTGACCACCAAGTTGCTGAAGAACTCTGTGATAGCATGTATGAAATGAAATTTATAAATCACAATTGTAACACAAATATGCTGTTGAGGAGTTTGGGTTCTTCTTGAAACTATTTCAAACTATTTATTATTGCTCTTCTACTTGCTGATTTGAGATGCAACTCATTTTCAAAAAGAGACAAGTTTATTGTTCAAAGTTTCTTGAGTATTTCTCAAATTGGGAGTTGCCAATCGGCTCCAGCTTCATGTGTGAACTGTGCAGTATCACAGGGCCCACGCTGAAAAGGACCCTACATTTGATTTAATGTTTTCTGCTGTTGCTGTACTGAAATTCTTAATTTTTGGAAAAGGGGCCCCACATACTCATTTTGCACTAGGCCCTGCATGTTATGTAGCTGAGCCTGTTGCCAAACTCCCACCTCCCTAACCGCTATGTGACCAGGGAATAAAGGACAATTACAGAAACTAGGTTTAATTGAACAAAACTTCTTCTGCCAATTCTTTATCTACTAAAACCTTTCCTCTGTCCAATAAATACCTCCATACTTACAATAATTGTTTCATTCAGATAACACAGCTGCACTTTATCCTTTATTTTTCAATTTTCATTTCATTTTATCTTAATTTTTACTTTTCATTTTATTTCACCTTTATTTAGGTGTAAGTTCAAATTAGAAGTTGTCAAATCCCATCATTTCATGAAATACATCATTATTGTTTTCTCTGGTCAGTGGATTAACATTCTGACACTACTTATTTATATTTTTATATTATTTTTCAGGAGGTACCGGGGATTGAACCCAGGAACTTATATTTGCAAAGCAGGCTCTCATCCACTGAGCTGTACCCGCTCCCCACGTTTAATTTTTCATATTTGTATGGGAATTGGGATTGGGGATGGAAAAGGGAAGATATGAATCACAAAATTAAGAAAAAAAATTGAGAATTATTTCTTAATCCAAGAAAGCTTGACACAATATTTGTGAGCCCTGAGAAGGATATAAAATATGTCTGTATAATCTTAGTTCTGTATAAATATTCTTTAATATTATACAATTGTAAAAGTCTCAGCTCTAAGAAACAGTTTCCCAAGCAGTGTTTGGTCAGAACAAGTCACTAAAGTAGATAAAGTTTTTGTCATATCCTCCCACCTCCTCCAGTTTTAGTATCTTTTTCTCTCTCTTGGTGCCACTTTCCAGGGGCCAGAGTTAATTGCATACTCCATTAAGTATAGCAAACATGTTATATAACTGTTATTACACTTACATATTGCATTTTTATGCATCTGTCCCCCAACTTGACCAAGGCCAGTGTAATCGTTGGCCAATTTGATGTAATTATGAATTCCAAAAATATAATTGGATCATGCTTGTAAACTGATCTGTTAATCTGGGCATGATTAAGTTATGATTAGGGTGTGACTGGGCGTTGAGCCCCACCCCTTGGTGGGTGGGGAATCGAATATAAAAGGCATGGCAAGAACAGAGTTGGAGCAGTTTTTGAGAAGCAGTTTTGATGTTGGAGAAAAGGCCCCAGGAGAAGAGAAGTGAGCCATTCGCCTGATAGTCTACAGCTGACCTTGTGGAGGAACCAGAAGAGCTAAGCCGGGAGAGAAACGCAGCCCCGGGAAGAGAGGAACCCAAGAAGCCTAAACCCTGGCAAACGTCGGCAGCTGTCTTGCTCCAACACGTGGCAATGACCTTTGGTGAGAAGAAACTTAATGCTTTATGGCTTGGTATCTGTGGACTTCTACCCCAAATAAATACCCTTTGTAAAGACCAACCCATTTTTGGTATTTCACATTAGCACCCCTTTGGCTGACTAATAACAGCCAGTATTACATTGTAAGTCTTTAATCTCCAATTCTTAGTTCAGTTCAAACCCCAATATGTAGTACATACTCAGTAAATATTGATTTAATGACTCTATATTTTTATTACACTTCATAATTCAAACCTGCCATTGATTCTCTTGATAGGAAATAAAAAAATCTTAATATCTGAGGATCTGTTAATGACAATATCAACCAAAAATCCTACCAAGTTAGTGAACATTAAAATGAAATTTCTAGATAAATAATTGAGCAAATGAAGAGAATTGATTTAACGATAGAATTTTAGGCATCAATTCAAGGGAAACTCTCATTTCTAACTATAGAACAATTTCTTATTTTACATATTCACTAGGTCACTTCTGTTCTAGGCTACCATTGGGTCAAAAGCACACCTATTCTTTCATTTATTGATTCAATAAAAACTTATTGAGTGCCTAAACTCTTCCAGATATTGTGCTGGATATTTGAAAATGAAAACAAGGGAATATAGCTCTTGCCTAAGTAAAGTTTATAATCTAGTGGGACATATAGATAAGTGCAACAGGGACAAAATTGATGAAATACAAGGATGCTATGGTACGTATAGGATGGTTGTCTAACCTAGCAAAGGAGATGTGAGCTCTAGAAGCTTTTTTGAGAAATTAATGTAAAAGCTAAGATCTGAAGAGTAAGAGGTACATACCTGGGATTTAAGCCTAGTTTCATTTTCATGTTGTCATTCACCTACTCTTATTTAGCATCGCTTCACTCATGCATGCATTGGTTCATTAATTCAGCTTGCCAACAAATATTTACTAAGTGCCTTTAAGGTCTTGCATTGTTCTGAGCACGAGGAATATATCATTGTACAGGACAGATATGGTTTCCTCCCTTCTGTGAATTGACAGTATAACATTTAACATTTTGAATAAGCATTATTTTTTTAAATTTTCTATGCCTTTGTCTTTATGGTGCTAGAATATCCTGAATCTTCTGATTCTCTGGCACTTCCTTCTGCTTCTCCTTAAAGAGCTCTATTGCCTCCTCTGTTTCTTCAATGAAGATATTCCCAAGGTTCTGTATTCAGGAACTTGTAACTTGCTACTCTCTCATCTTTAGTAATCTAAAGTATGCTCATGATTTCAACCATCACGTTTTACAGATAACTACCTAATCTACACCTTGCTCTTGATTTAACAGAGATTAATGGTATCAGGGGGGGAATTGATTGTATATAACTACATCCCATAATTCCTATCAGCTTTATGCTATATAAGCAAATTCTAGATTTCTGTAAGTTACATATTGACAAATAATTGTCCCTCTGAAACCACAACCCAATGTGCCCAGAAAATGCTTATCACCTTTCTATCTCCAACACTTCATATAAGTTTCTTCTTCTCTTTGCTTTTGCTATAATTGGTTTCTTCCTTCTCCTAATCACCTAGGACATCTATCTCCTCATCTTTTTTATTTTTCCCTTCCTACAATTCTAGTCAGCCAATCTATTGCCAAATATTAGTAAATTTACATGTGTAATCTACAGTATCTTTCCTCTTCATTTCATGTCTACTGCAGTATCCTAGCTCAGAGGCATTCATATGCTACTCCAGTCTATTGACATATTCTAATTAGTGGTTTTCCTACCATCACATTTTCCCCACTACCATCATTTTACATGTCATGGTCAGATTGATTTATTATTTTCTCATTCAAAAAATTTAATGACTGTCCATGGGAGACAACCTAGCACCAATTTTGAGCCAGAGAGCTCCCCTCAAATTCTGTCTCTGCCACCTTTTAGCCTTGTGCTCTTAGGCAAATAACTTATACTATGACCTGTGGTTTTTCCATATTTAAAATGGGGATAATAATTATTATTGTAAACCAGCTATTTATCAGTCACTCAGTGTAAATACATTACCTTTATTATCTCAAATTCTGCCTTTAAGGTAAATATTGTTATCACTATCTTTGAAAAAGATTTGGGCTCAGAAAGTATAAATGAATTTCCTGGCATTACAAGACTAGGTGTTGCAGCTATTTCCAAAGGGTATAGTTGTAAATTGACCACTTCTTCCCTTCTGTCAAAGTTAGACTTATTTGAATAATTATTTGAGGATGATAGCTTAAGGGCCATGATAGCAATCAAATATGTTGTATTTCAAAATTATGTGCTGATACCGATTTGCCATTAGTTCACTGGTAGACATGTCCTAAGATACTTGTACCTCCCTTATGCCCTTCTAAGACCTCCCGGGCCCTTACAAACCTATTTAAGGTTGAATTGATGTACTTGTACTTGCACCATATAAGGTATTACTTATCTACAGTTAGTTGTACAGAGATGGGCACGGGGAACAGACAGCATCTCAAGATTTTGAATTAAGAAGAAGTAAAGAACACTCAGAAAAGCTGAAAGAGGGTAGAAATTATATGTAAACTGAAGGAATCCTGAAGTCTGGACAGAGAGTTGGCAGAGAGAGAGAGGGCAGGAGGGAGAGAAGCAAATGCAAAGATAGAGAAGGAAAGAGGGGAATGAAGCAGATATAAGAGAGAAGAGGCTGCATGGTTCCATAGAGCAGCAGAGCAATGCAGAGAAAAGCTTCCTTGACTCCTGATGACCTTTAAATTTGCAGCTCCAATGCCCCTTTGGACATTCTGTGGGAATATACCTTGCCCTTTCAATTTTTTTTTCCTTTGGGCCATATAATGTGGATTTTTGATGTTTGCAACCGAATGATCTCTAATTTTTCACAAAATTGCCTAGCAAATTATGTATCTACACTTGCCTTCCTCAACCCCATCTCCCCAATTTATTATCTACACTTATCTAGGGTGATCTTTTTAAAAATAAAAATCTGAGCATTCCCCACCTTACTTCGTTTCATGTATTAGGAATCCTGTTCCACTCTGAATAAAGTTCACACTCTTCATCATGGCCGACAAGGCCCCTCCTGACTGAGTCGTTGCATACCTCTCTGACTGTTCTCACATCATTGCCCCATAACAAACCTGAACTATCCCTCAGGTATCACCCCTGTTTCTCTAACAGGCACTACTGCCACAGGGCTTTTACACTCTTTTCCTCTATAATTAACATCGTCAACTAGATTTGCTCCACGTTGGTTCCTGCCACCCACATATTTCTAAAAGTGAACTTCTTGAGTCAAATATATATATATATATATATTTATTTTGATATTTCCAAATTCCTCTTCACAAAGGCTCTACCGATTTCCCACCAGAATATCAGGGTATATTTTCCCTAACATATGTTGACACAGTAAATAAAACTTTATAATCATAATCTTTCCCAAGTATTTTTATGCCTTCTTATTTCTCACCAGATAACCACAATTTTCCACTCATACTCATCTACCTTTAAGTTTCTTTTACAACCCAGGTTCTCACTCACTTCTGGTTGTTTACAGAAATCATTCTCTTTTTGTAAGACAGCACTACATCATCCCCTCCCAGCACGTTACCTCATTAACTCACCTGTCAGTCCTTAGTTCAGATGACTGTCACCTGAAAACTCTTCTCTGACACTAATATTTAGGTTAGAGGACCCTCCCAGAAGCTCCCAGAGCCCCCTGTTATGCTCTTAACATCACATACATCACTTTTTATTTCAGTCTCTGTGTTTAATTTTCTGTAGCCCACAATGGCCCATATACACTGTTAGAGCAGGGACTGTGGCATTGCTGTATCCCTAGCAACTAACTCAATGCCTGGTAGATTTGAGGAGTTTGGTCGCTATCTGCCACTGCTTCTAAATGGTTTACCCTAAGAGTTTCTATTGTCACTGCTACTGAAATCTGAAGACCTACTAGAGAACAACAGTAGTATCAGCTATCATTTACTGATGCTTTCTAAGTGCCAGACATTTTCCCAAGCACTTCATATGTACCATCTCATCAGAGTTTATGACAACCTGCTAAATAGGTTCTCCTATGATTCCCGTTGTAGAGATGAGAAACTGAGGCACAGAGAGGCTAAGGAAATTTTCCGAGTTCTCACAAATCATGGATAAGCTGCGAGATGAATCCAGGCAGTGTAAATCCATAGCCTATGCTCTTTAACCATTATTCTTATGCTATCTTTGGGTGAATCAAATTTTATGAGAATATGTGCCAGTGATTTCTAGGGATGGAAGTTTCACAGAGTCCTATCTGGGGTATAGTGATTTGAGGTCCAAGTCCCAAATCTTAGATTTTGAAGCATCAGAGTCATCAAATTCTGCATGGTCCTACCACCTAAGGAGTATATTGTCAGCTTTAGCTCCCAAATGGCTCCATGGCCAGGGGTTCCCCATAAGGAGACTATTATCAAATTGATAAAATAGTATGAGAAAAATTATCCCTTATTTCCTCATAAAAGAAAGTTTAAGGTCTTGATGGAAGGATAAAGAGTCAACTGGAGGCTTCAGGTCCATGTGAAGAAGAAAATGAACATAAACAGATTCATAAATGGTGAAAGTAATGTGTCATCTAGAACATATTCAGAAAACGCTCACCCTAAAACATAGTAATGGTACAATAAATAATATTGAATGATTAAATCAATGAATGGATTTTATAATTCTTCCTTCTTCTCAAGGTGCTACTGCTTCCTAGAACTTTGATCCTTAAACTTAATGTATCCTCACAGTAATTAACATGTCCACTTTTCTTTACTGATGTTGTGGGATTGATACATTTATGATAATCAACTACTTTATTTTGTAGTATTGTAGTATTGGTATATTTATGATAATCAATTACTTTATTTTGCCAAGGGAAGAGCAGGGGAGCAAGGAGGGATAGGCAGGGACAGGATAGGGCAAGAAAGAAGAAGACAGGGTAGGAAGGGAGTGCTGGGGAGCTCTGTAGGGTAGAGAGAGAAGGAGAAGGGAAGGAAAAACAGAGGAGAGTTTGGGATCAAGGAAAAGGGAGAAAACTTTCCTGTTTCTAACTACCATCTTAAAAACTTGTCCTGTCATCTTCCATGATACCACATCCCCTCGGTTTTCCTCCTATAATCTGACAACTCCTTCTCAGCCTCATTTAAATGCCTCAGTATATCCAAAGTATATACGCATTATCTTCCAGTCCAAACAAGCTTCTATCTTGCCCAGGGTTTCCTTCTCAGCAAATGACACCAACGTCCACACCAGTCATCTTTGGCTCCTTCCTCTGCTTCTTATCCCAAATCTAATCAATCACCAAATACTTTAAATTTCTATTCAAAATATCTTTTTAATTGGATAAGCTTCTCTCCATTTCCACTTCTAATATCCTGCCAGGATATGATGAGGATTTCCATATTATTTAGATTGCTTGTGTTTGCAAGTGACAGAAACCCAATCCTATCTAGGCAAAATACACAAAAATAAAAGCTTAAAAAGTTATTTGCAGGGGTGGTGATGTCATCAATGTGGCAATGTAAGATATCACCTGAAAAATACCTCCCCTTATGTTCATCAAATATAAGGACAAATTTCACTTGCTTAAAAGTATGGAAGACAGTAGAGACTAGAAAAGGACTCCAGAAACTCTGAATCAAAGAAAGAGACAAATATTGGGCAGGAAATTTCTGTCCTGGACTGGCTGGGCCTCTCCCCTCCCTCTCCTTTGTCCTGTGCAGCTTGGAGTTCTCCAGAGGCAGCAGTCAGGATCCCTTCCACTGAGGTCACATACTATAGAGGAATTCCCAGCAGAGTTAGAATCCCATGCCTATCCAGGCACAGTGACCCAATCCACAGAGACCCCGGGAGGAACGCCAGCTGATTAAGAGTGCTGCATACAAAAAGGTCCCTCAGGGCAGGGAGAGAGAGAAACAGCAGAAAATAGCAGCCAGTTACTGTTGGCTGGAATTCCTAAATGCAAAACAGATTTTCTGGAGTGAAACACATTTCTGGATTGACCCCATCTGGCTCCCTGGGGTGGGATACCCTAATGGGAAAGAAACTGGAGACAGAAAAGCTTCACAGAGAAACAATAAAAAGGGCTTTAAGGGAAGCAAATGTGGCTCAAGCAGTTGAGTGCCCACCTCCCACATGGGAGGTTCCGGGTTCAGTTTCTGGTGCCTCCTAAAGAAGACGAGGAGACAATGAATGGACACAATGAGCAGGGATGAGCAGAGACAACGATCAGACATTGTGAGCAGACAATGAGCAGACAGATTAAGCAGCCATCTGGGGGAGAGGTGGGAAAGGAGGTTAAACTGAACTGCTGTAAAACTGGAGGGTCCCAGAACTGAAAAGTGTAAGGAAAACAGGACACTGAGTGAGAGAGAGAATTTAAACAAATCATAAGAGATGAGGAGAAAACTCAGCACAAAAATAAACAAAACAGATAAAGATTACTGGAGAAGGAACAGAGGAAAGGAAGCCCTCTTCTGTTGATGAAACAATTACACAAAAACTACAATTTTAAAAATTGTTACCATATATCCAGGGCAAGAATCAGATGAAGAAGCACTGAGAAAATATGATCAGTTAAAATCAGGCTATTCTAAATCCAGAATATGTTGGACTAAGCATCAGAAAAGAGCTTTAACACAAAGGAAATCAACAATAAAACTCTAGACAAGAGGGAGAAACTGTCTGAGTTAACTCATCAATATAACCAGAGTCCTAGACAGCAGCAAAAAATGACAAGCCTTACTAATAAAAAGGAAGATATGGCTCAACCAAGGGGAAAAATTAAAAATTTGGAGGAGACACAAAATTTGGAACAACTAATCAAAGAAGTTGAAACAAATCTCCTAAATCAATTCAAAGAGATGAAGGAAAATATGCATAAAGAGATGAAAGATACTAAGAAGACTGTGTGAACATAAAGAAGAATTTGAAAGTATAAAAAGAAACATAAAAGAATTTATGGGATGAAAAGTATAATAGTAGAGATTAAAAGTACACAAGAGGTTGGGGACCCACAGAGGTGCTGGTGGCGGGTGCAGAGCAGCCTGGCCAGGCATGGAGGTGTGGAGGCTTGGAGGCTGGATTGCTGCTTGGCAGCTGCACAAGTAGCCTGGGGCCCAGGCCTTGCACGCAGGCATAGACTTGCCTAGCCCCTGAACTGGCTGTGGCCCCAGCGGCAAGGCGTCCTGGCCAGGCGATATGCCCTTGATGCCTTTTGGGGCTCAGCTGAGCGGAGTGGAGGCTGGGAGTGGGCAACAGGCAGAGCAGGAGACCCACTGGCGGGTCATCTGCTTGGGTGGATGCGGCAGTGGTGATGGGCGCCTTGGAGGAAGAGAGCTTTGCGCTAGCCATCTCTTCTGCCTCTGATGCAGAATTTGATACTGTGGTTAGATATTTAGAGGACATTATCATGGATCATGAGTTCCAGTTATTACAGAGAAATTTTATGGACAGGTAATACCAGGATTTTGAAGACACTGAAGAGAATAAACTCATCTACACACCCATTTTTAATGAATATATTTCCTTGGTAGAAAAGTATATTGAGGAACAGCTGCTGGAGCAGATTCCTGGATTTAACATGGTATCTTTCACAACAACATACAGCACCATAAAGATGAAGTGGCTGGTGACATATTTGACATGTTACTAACATTTACAGATTTTCTGGCTTTTAAAGAAATGTTTCTGGGCTGCAGAACAGAAAAAGAAGGCCAGGGACTGGACTTAAGCAGTGGCTGACTGGTGACTTCATTGTGCAAATCATCTTCCACCACAACTTCCCAGAACAACCTGCGGCATAGCTCCCACCTCCAGGCAGGAGAATGGGTCCGAGCGTCACCAGCACCCTGGGCTGGGAGAAGCTTCGTCTAATGCTGACAGGATATATCTTGCCAAGAGTGTCCTGTAGCTGTTTATTAATGTAAAGTATTGATGGATCAAAAAGAAAATTCCCTGACCCTCAGGACCTGTTTCACCTGAACCACCTTCTTGTTTTCAGTAACCCTAGTACTCCTCCTAGAGTAGACACCTCTCCCACGTGCTTCTGGGAGAATTCCTTCTCCCAGCGTAAATGGTTATGTCAACAATGTGGAGTAACACACCATCACGAGCCCTCCCTGCCCCTAGTACCACAGCAGCCTCTGCACAAATCTTCTGTGCAGGCCCAGTTCCTTCACTTGGGTCAGAGTTTCAGGCCTTCAGCCCAAGTGGTCCAGCTGTGGGTTTTTGATTTGGAAGTGTTTTTATCTAGGGTGTCACTACCCATATCTTGAGATTTCCAGAGCTTCTATTAATATAGCTAGTCTTGGCCATGGCAATCAACTGAAAGCCTTTTACCTAAAGCTACATGTGAAAATCAGCTTGTGTTTCCAGGCCTTTTATCACTGTCTTCTGCTGGTCCTGATGTAATCCCACTGTTTTTTAGAAGCTTCTTTTAAGCATTATTTTTGAAAAAATATTTTTATAGACGAATACTCAGGCTAACCTAGTGGATCTAATCTTGGGATTTCCATGATTACCCCACTTAAAGATCAAAGTATTATATGCTGTGTGTTTTGTAGATGTTAGTGCTATGAAGCAAAACTGCTTTCTACATTGGTGTTCCTGATAGACTGATCACCAATGATATGAGCTGTGTGCTGAACGGAGACCAAGAGATATCCTTTCCTCAGAGCATGTTAAATGTGTTTGTGCAGGTTTTCTTAAAATCCTTTCTGTATAAATCAATCCATTAGGTTTTCTGTTGGGGTGGTTGTGAATTTAGTAAAAAAAAAACGATGCTGCAAGCTCTGCAATTTCTTCTCCATGTCAAATCTCTCCTACCAAATGGTGTTTCACTGCTCTAGCTCAGCATGAGGAGGTAGCAAACAGCTTCAATGGTCATCTGTCTGGTTTTGGTTTAGTAAAGCGTTTGGTATAATTACTGACCGGAAACATGTGTGGCATGTCCCTCAAAAGAAGAAAAGACAGTTTAATTCCCAGTGTGTACCTCTGAAAGTTTTTTAAGTAAAAATAAAAAACCTGTACTGACTTTTCACTTAGCTGTTCTGGTTTTAAAGGATAAGGTACATGTTATGTTTTTCTGTACTGTGTTGCTTACTAAGAAACACTTTTGTACTATGAATAAAAATCCAAGGTGTCTTGCAAGGAAAAAAAAGTACACAAGAGCCATCCAACAGCAGATTTGAATAGACAGACAAAAGAATCGGTGAACTAGAAGACAGAGCAATTGAAATCATAGAGTCAGAAAAATAGAGAAAAGCATAGAAAAAAATTGACCAGTGTATCAGGGATTTGAGTGACAGAACACAGCACACAAACATACATGTCATGGATGTCCCAGAAGGAGAAGAGAAGGAAAAAGGGGCAGAAAGAATATTTGAGGAAATAATGGCTGAAAATTTCCCATGTCTTATGAAAGATATAAATATATATGTGCAAGAAGTACAATGTACTCCAAACAGAATAAATCCTAATAGGCCTACTAATCAGAATTTCAAATGCCAGAGATAAAGAGAGAATTCAGAAAGCAGCAAGAAGAAAGCAATTTGTTACATACAAGGGATTGTCAAGACTACGAGCCAATTTCTCATCAGAAACCATAGAGGAGATAAGGCGGGGGCATGATATATTTAAGGTACTAAAGAGAAAAATTGCCAGCCAAAAATACTTTATTCAATAGAACTCTCCTTAAAAAATAAGAGGGAGATTAAAATATTCACAGAAAAACAGAAACTGAGAGAGTTTGTCAACAAAAGGCCTGCCTTAACAAGAATTATTACAGGGAGTTTTACAGGTTGAAAGGAAGGAAAGACATGAGAGAGTGACTTGGATTAGTGTGAACAAATGAAGATTCAGAGAATATGTATACTATTGAAGCTAAATTGGTATTTTTTTCAAATTTGGTTATAGATGTTAGTTGTGCAATGTTAACCCCAGGGTAACCACAAAGAAAGCATTTAAAAATATACAGAAACAGAAATTATAAAGGGATGAGGCACATACTTCACAAAAATCAATTATATAGGAAAGGAGGCTGCAATGAAGGAAAAGAGAGACCAAAAAAAAAAAGATATATAAAAACCAATGGACAAAATAGCTGAAGTAAGTACTGCTTTTAGAGAAATCACACTGAATGTTAATGGATTAAACTAAGACGCGGATTGGCAGAATGGATACAAAAGCATGGTCCAACTCTGTGTTATTTACAGGAGACTCACCTTAGACTAAAAGACATAAATAGGTTGAAAGTATAAGGTTGGAAAAAGATATTCCATGCAAATAGTAACCAAAAAAGAGCTGGGATAGCTATACTAATATTGGGAAAAATAGACTTTAAGTCAAAAGCTGTTAGAAGAGAGAAAGAAGAAACATATATTAATAAAAGGGGTAATCCATCAAGAAGAAACAACAGTCAAAAATATTTATGCACCTAACAATTGTGCCACAAAATACATGAGGCAAACACTGGCAAAACTAAAAGGAGAAATAGACATCTCTACAATAATAGTTGGAGACTTCAATATACCACTCACATCAATATATTGAACATCTAGGCTGAAGATCAGCAAGGAAATAGAAAACTTGAATAATATGATAAATAAACTAGATATAACAGACATATACAGAACATTGCACCCCCTAAGGAAGGATATGCATTATTCTCAAGTGCATATGGATCATTCTTCAGGAAAGTCCACAAATTGGGTCACAAAACCAGTCTCAATTAATTTAAAAAGATTGAAATTATACAAAACATCTTTTGTATCCATAATGGAATGAGGCTGGAAATCAATAACAGTTGACCTGGAAAATCCACAAAATATGAAATTTAAATAACACACTCTTAATCAGTGGGTCAAAGATGAAATCTCAAGGTATATCAGAAATATCTTGAGATGAATGAGAATGAGAATACAACATAAGAGCACGTATGTGTGTTAGTGAAGGCAGTCCTGAGGAGGAAATTTATAGGCTGAATACTTACATTAAAAAAGAAGAAGGAGCTAAAATCAAAGACCTAAGTACATACCTGGAGAAATCAGGAAAAAGAACAGTAAACTAATTCCAGAGCAAGCAGGAGGAAAGAAATAAAATTTAGAACAGAAATAAATGAAATTGTGAATTAAACAAAGAACAATAGAAAGAATTAACAAAACTAAATCTTGACTGATTGTACACTTTGGATAGATTGTGCAAGGCATGGAACTGTATAAACAGTGAACCATGTGTTGGAAGATGGACTGTGGTTAACAGTACAAATATGAGAGTGTTCTTTCATGAACTATAACAAATGTACAATACTAATACATGGTATTAATATTAGAAGGTGTAAGGAAAAATATATACCAAATGTAAGCTATGGACCATAGTTAGTGGTAATAGTCTGATGATGTTCTTTCATAATCTGTAACAAATATTCCACAACGTAAAGTGTTGATGGAGGTGTGATGTATGGGAATTCTGCTCATTATGCATGATTGTTATGTAAGCTAACAACTTCTATAATAAAAAGTATATACATATTAATGAAAACCAAAACTTGTTTCTTTGAAAAGATTTATAACATTGACAAACTCTGGGCTAGACTAACAACAACAACAACAAAAAAAAAAAAATCAGAGAAGATGCAAATAAATAAAATCAGAAATAAGAGGTGGGGCATTACTTCTGATCCCACAGAAATAAAAAGGATCGTAAGAGGATACTATGAACAACCATATGCCAACAAATTAAACAACCTATATGAAATGGAGAAATCCATAGAAACACATGAACAACCTACATTGACTTTAGAAGAAATGGTAGACCTTAAGAGACCAATCACTAGGAAAGAGATTGAATCAGTCATCAAAAACCTCTCAACAAAGAAAAGCTCAAAACCAGATTGGGGGAAGCGGGTGTGGCTCAATGGATAGAGCTCCCGTTTACCATATGGGAGGCCCCGGGTTCGCTTCCCGGGGCCTCCTTGTGAGGGCAGGCCGGCCGGCCCTGATGCAGCAAGACCTCACAGCAGGAAGCGGGTGTGGCTCAATCGATAGAGCCCCCGTTTACCATGCGGGAGGCACCGGGTTCGCTTCCCGGGGCCTCCTTGTGAGAGCAGGCCGGCCCGCGCGGCGCGGTGGGCTGATGCAGCAGGACCTCACAGCAAGGGGAAGATAAGCAGACA
>JAQZBX010041960.1:0-22173 GCA_029593785.1 Cabassous unicinctus | reverse complement strand
TTAGGTCTTCTTTAATTCTCTGCAATGGTTTTAGCTTTAATGTAGAGGTAGAACATAGTCTATTAAATTTATTTTATACATTTTTATGGTTTTGATGTTCTTGTAAGTGGAATAGATTTTTAGTTTATCTGATTATACATTGTTAGTATTTTAAAATAAAAGTAAGTTTTGAATATTAACATTGTATCTGTGAGCTTTCTAAATTACCTTTCTAGTTCCAGCAATTTATACATTCCTTTGGATTTTCCACATAAACAATCAGCTTGTCTACAAATAAAGATAATTATACAACTTCTATTCTGATATTTATGAATTTGTTTCTTGCCTTATTACAATAACTAGAAACTCAAATACAATGTTAAATAGAAGTAGTGAGACCAAACATTACTTATCATATTAAGTATATTGATGATAGGTTTCATCATTAAGTAGAATGTTAAGGGCAGATTTTATGTAGACACCCTTTATGGGTTTAAGGGAATTCATTCTAGTCTAAGTTTTCAGAGACTTCTTATTATGAAGTACTGCTAGATTTCGTCAAATGCTTTTTTCTGCACTTAATAAGATAATAGGATTTTTTTTCCATCTATTCTGACAATGTGGTATATTGTATTCCTGGGATAAACCACTAAGTCATAATGTGATTTCCTTTTTTAATACATTCCTGATTTGATTTGTTAATATTTTGTAAAGGATTTTTGCATCTATCTCTAAGAGAAATATTGGTCTATAATTTATTTTCTTGTAATATCCTTGACAGGTTTTGGTATCAGGGTAATGTTAGCCTCATAAAACGAGTTGGAAAGTGTTCCCTTCTCCCCTATTTTCTCAAAGAGTATACAATTTAAATATTTGATAGAATTCCATTCATTGACTTTTATCAGCCTAACTTTCTCATCTGTAAAAATGAGGATATTACTTATGTTTTCTTATTTGTCACATTTCAAATATATTTGTGATATTGAAAGCATGTGAAGTTCTCAAAATTATGATTATTTGAGAAAACCATCAGCAACACTAATGAAAAAAAATGTTATTTATGGGTTTTTACACTGCTCCTTCTTGAGCTAGCTTTTATAGCATACAAACTGGATTTCCTGAGTAAATGAGATTTTAGTCGATTTGTAGAGAAAAGAATCTCAACATTAATTCTGTCCAAGTCTGATGCTAATTTGAGATTCAAATATTTAGTATATTTGTACAGATCTCCAGAAACTTTCTGATTATAAAAGGAACTCATGTTAATTGCAAAAATCAGAAAATACAAAATAAAATTTAAAAAAAGAAAATACAGATCATCCACAATCCTTTCACCTAGACAAAATCAACATTAGTTTGTATCTTACAATCTTCTTTTAAATACACATTATATATGTGTATGTATATATGTATTCTTTTTTAATGAGATCTTATTATGAATACTGTTTTGTATTATTAGGTGAAATAAGGAGTTTCTGATTGAAGGCTCAGGACCCTCTGCCCAGCCTGTGCATCATTCTTTTCAGAGATTGTAGCTCATTGGAGAAGACAGGCTTAAAGTGGATCGAGAGTCCATCTGGCTCAGCACCCAGTCTCCAGACAGGCCTGCAGCTGAACATGAGCCTGTCTACCATTTTCTAAACTGCTTGGGAAACTAACAAGGACCTTTTGAATGTTGAATTCAGGGCTTGTAAAATAGTGCAGTGAATTTGGATATCAGTATGTATAAGCCTCTCTTTTCTGGCCAATTACTGCGCTCCTTGCGGGAACAAATCATTCTCAGCAGCACCTGGCGTGGAGATGCTTGCCATTTATGCCATAATTACCTGCCTGTAAAGGTCAGCTTGGAGTTGTGTATTTCTAAACCTGCCGTGAGAACTCAGTGTGGTTCTGAGTCTGTACACTGAGGAATTGCATTTTAAGACAGAACGACTACAGTGTAAATGACTGAGATGAATTTTTATGGATAAATTTATTCAAGGTCATTATTTTATTGGTTCCCTTTGCTTAATACTTTCACAGACCTTCAAGTTCATAATTATATTTTCACAGACCTTCAAGTTCCATATTGTCAATTTTCTCCACCCTTAATATGAAATCCTTTTTTTTTTTTTTTGCAAAGAAAAATTAGCTTTTTAATCTGCAAGTAACGCCCCCTCCAAAAAATATTGTCCTTCTTGAATAGAGCACAGATCCCAAGAAGGATGAAGTAACAAGAGTTCCTCTCCAAGCAAGACGTAAGATAGGCACATTGTTAACAAAGAGAGGGGAGGAGCAAAAAGGGAAAAAAGAAAGAAGAAATTGATTCCAAGTGAATTCAGCAAAAGAAAGCTTGTGATTCAGCAAAAGAAAGCCATGAACAATTATGTTTAACTCACAGGCATGCATAGAACTGCAGCTGGGGAAAGACTGCTCTCTAATCGCAACCTTCTCATCCAGCCAGAAGCAAGGAACATTACTCATAAACTATTCTTTCTTTCTTTTTAGGAAATCCAGCTCCAAGGGAAGATCCCATGCTGTCTAAAAGAAGCTACCTAGGAAGAAAAATGAGAACAATTAAGCCCTAAATCTGTACAAGAAACTTTAACAGCTGAGATTCTAAAACGAAAATGGAGATAATGCTAATGATTATGTTTTATAGCCTCAACATGCCTTGAGTCTGGAAGGGTTCCAAAGCCTTCAGCAGATTGCCACATTGATAGAAGGGGCCCCGCTGAGATGCAGCTGCTTCTGGGGAAGCGCAGGCAACTGGAGAACAGCTGCATTTCAATCCCCAACAACATGCAGGGCAGGAAGTCAAGAGAAACTGCCTGCAAGGGCATCCCTTCACCCTGGAGCCTCCCCAATTGCTCCAAATACTTAGAAAGGCTGAGTCGTCACATTTGCCAACTAACTGAAATATAATAAAGGCTGAACTATATCTGTAATCTTTGGGAAAGGAGATGGTCTGGACAGCCAAGGCTTCTAGCTAGCCAAAGATTTTTTTGACATGTTTAAGCACCAAATTTCAGTTAAACATTATAGATGAAAACATTTCCAAAATGTATCTCGATTCCCTGACTTTCTAAATTCAAATTAACAATATATTCCTAATGCTACACTTTTAATTCATCCATCAACTTTAAAAGGTTTATAATGATGGGCTTTTATTATAGAGAGACTTCCAGAAGGTTCTCTCTTTCTCCCTCTCTTTCACACACACACACACACACACACACACACACACACACTCTTACTCACATACAGGCTTTAAGGAGAGGGAAGGATGGGAGGCAGACAGGGAGAATACTGTAACAAAAATTAACAGACTATATTACTAGTTCCACCCCTTCCATTAACTAGCAGTGTGACCTTGAATAATAGGTCACAATTGTCTTGTAAAAGGAAGGAGGATCACTAAAATATTCTTTAAGTTCTAATCAAATTTTAATCACAGTAATTCTTTAAGAACTATAATATGCCCAAATCCTTCCTTCTCTTTCACCCCCTCCCTCCCTCCCCTTTCAGGCCTTGTGGTTGTGCCTTCTAGAAACCCTACTTCTGCCATCATCTTGGATAATTTAAATATCGATATAAATAATGATACATCCAAACATCAAATCAAGGGTTGTAACCTGAAATGTCTACAAGGGCAAGTCAGAGAGCACAAATGAGTAAAACAAGTCAATCCAAAGGAATAAATGAGAGAGGAAACAGTGATGGCATGGATAATAACTGAGAATGGTAGGGATGGTGACAAACTGGAGAGCAAACATCGTCCAGGACCGGCAGCTCTGACCCAGCAACAGCAGGATATGTCATAAGAGCGTGCAAACTCATAGAGAAACTAGAAATCCAGGATTTTTAAATGTTGGCAACTATTTCATTTTTAAAAAGAAGCAGAATGCAGGCCAAATGAAGTAAGTCTATGGGCCAGATTGTGTTTATGAGCAACCAGGTTAAAAACAATGCCTCAGATTCCTGCTCCCTACTTATTATTTTGCCGACTACATTCTCAGCGTCTCCTCCATCCTCATTTTCATCTGGTTAATTCTTAGGCATCCTTCAGATCTCAACTTAAACTCTGCCCTCTGACTCCTCGTTTTCTATTACCGTGGACTCGCCTTATAGTACTATAATTTCCTATTTCTAATTTTCTATTTACTTACCTGAATTTTCCTTCTGACAGTTAAGCACTATAAGGACAGGCACCCTGCTTTTCTTACTCACCACCATATCCCCCTCACGTAGAAGAGTGCCTGGCACATTGTAGATGCTCATAAATATTTGTAAGATCAATCCAAGAGTAATTCACTGATCCCTGGCTTGCTCTTTCATTGCAATTCTGAGTTCCCTATGTGCATTTCCTAAACACCATTGGCTATTTTCACCTAGAAGGACTTTCAGCAACCAAATCTTACCACATTTGTGGTGGTTTAGAAAAACATGTTCACAAATTCTCCCTTCAAGAGGTGGAGTGTAATTCCCCTCGCCTTGAGTGTGGAATGGATTTAGTGACTCACTTCTAACAGATAGAATATAGAAGAAGTGATGGACTGTCACTTCCAAGATAAATTATAAAGACTATGGCTTCATTTCTCTCTGTCTGTCTGTCTGTCTGTCTCTCTCTCTCTCTGTCTCTCTTTCATTTCACTCACCCTGGGGGGAGCCATGTTGTGAGAAGCCCTTGGAAAAGCATATATGGTGAGGAACTAAGGCCTTTTGTCAACAGCCACATGAGCAAGCTTGGGAAAGGATCCTCCAGACCCAGCCAAATCTTTAGATAACAGTTCCTGCTGACAGCTTGACTGAAAGCTCATGAGATATCCTGAGCCAGAACCACGAAGCTGAGCCATTCTTTGATTCCTGTCCCTGGTAAACTGTGTGATATAGTTTGTCGTAAGTCAGTAAATTTGGGGATAATTTGTTATGCAGCAATAGATAACTAATAAAACATACCAAAAATGAATTTGTAATTCTCTGCTGTCCCCCATCTCCTCCGAATTTTCCTAGTTCTATTTATGGCTTGATCCTTTCAAGTCACCAAGGCTTCCAAACTCAGAGTCCTCTTTGAATATCGTCCCCTGCCCCTTGCACCCCACATTTAAGTAGCTATCAAATCCTGTGTATAGTACTTCTAGGGCATACTATGCTCACTCCTTTCTCTCCATTTCCATTTCTATTTCCCTATTTTAAGGCCTCCTTAATCCTTTCCTAGGCCTCCTAACTGATATACCTGGATCCAATTTTTCCCTCTCTGATGCATCAGCCAGATGCCTTAGGTTAATTTTCACTCCAACAAGTAATTCTCCTAATCAAGAACTTTAATAGTTTTCCTTCGTCAATGGATTAAGTCTAAATGTCTTAGAATGATACACTCTGGTCTGAATTATCTTTCTAACTTCACTCTCTACTATTATTTTTCATATATTCTAAGCTGATGGAGAAAACATATCTAGGAATAGTGTTATGGCTTTGTAGCACTTGTTCCAGTTACCTAGTACAGCTGTAAAAAACTACACCCAAATCTTAGTGACAACCACTTTTGATTGCTCATGATTTTATGGGTCAGGAACTTGGGAAAGTTTTGGTTGGGTGGTTTGTTTCTGATCAATGTGGCATCAACTGGGGCTGGAAGATCCACTTCCAAGAAGGCTTCTTCATTTACACATCTGCCACTTTGGTGCTCCTTGGACTTTCTCTCTCTCCACATGACATCTTACCTTCCCTGGTTTTTCCACATGGCTTGGGCTTATCACAGCACGATGGTGTCAGGATAATCAAACTTCTTACTTGGTGGCTGGTCTCCAACAGGGAGCTTTCCAAGAGTGAAAGTTCCAAGGGACTTAGGCAGAAGCTTCAAGGCTTCTTAATCAACTTAGTCTTGGAAATTATGCAGCACCACTTACGCCACATTCTGTTGGCCAACAATGAATTTCAGCATCAGTTTGAATTCAAGAAGAAAGGACTCTACAGTGGTGTGATTATGGGAAGGTATGGTTTTTTAGAGTGTCATTGTTGAAGACTAGCTATCACAATATTCTTTACACCTGGGAACAGCCTTAAGATGAGTTGAAGATATTGGGAAAGAGATCCTAAGAAGAAAGACAATGGACAGTTATTAGCAGGCATATAAACCTTTCTTTCCTTAGAATACAGGAACACGAAGTGGTAGAAACGCACACATACAAAGTGCTGCCAACTCATATTTTTATTAGAGGGCAGGAAGAGAAATGTAGAGAATTCATTCAAAGTACCCACCTAACCCACCCCACCACCAAACCACCTGTACTAATTAAAATTCTTCTTTGGATAGTAACCCCTCAAAGCCGATCCACTTATACTCCAGACAGAAATGGACCAAATTCTTCCTACCAATTTTAATCCATGCCTAATTATTCTTTAATATACAATTGAGTCCCCTCTCATCCATCAAGTCTTCCACGGACATCCCAGCTCATTATGACTCTTTTCTTTCCTGGAACATATACTGCCCATGCCTCTTTCTCACATTAGGCTATAAATTGTTTAACATTGTTGTCTTGTGTTTTAATGAAATGAGAAAAAGAGATAGAGCTTGAATGGCAATGAGTGATCATCGAGGCCAATTCTTTTATTTTCAGGTAAGGACATAAAGCCTCAGGAAGTTAAGTAACTTGAGCAAGGTAATATCACCAGCACAGGGTAGATTTGATTGCCAAGCTCCCTTCTAATGCTCTTTCTCCCCACATTTGCATTGATCTTGTCTCTCTAGGGAGGGTAAGAAACTCTTCAAGAGTCAGAACATGCCTTCACTTTTTGTCTTTTTATTTCTCACTGGGTTCCAGTTTCTTAATTAATGTAAGGTTATTTGGTGTATTGTGGTGCCTTTTATATGGTACCTAGCTAGGTTAACAGTGAAATCTCAATGTGTAGTATACTTTGTGATTTTTCCTTTATTCCAGCTATAAAACTGATTAAAGAGGATGATGTTAAACCATGTTTCTAGAATTCTAGACAGCTAAGGGAGAATAAGGATCCCTGAAAATTGGATAAAATAGACTCTAAACAGCAAAAGAGTTTGTGAACAGACCAACACAAAAAATGAGGGGTCTATTGCAGGTGAAGGGAGAGCAGCAGCCCCTCCGTGGAGACCATGGTGGTAGTAGTTGTGCCAGACACCAAAACACAACTATGCCAAGTAGACTAGGAATCCGATGATGCAGATTCCAAGGACCATTACACAAACACACATAGGGAACTAGAAAAAATATCTGGGGAACACTTCGGTTAGGTGCTAGTTTCCCACACTAATTTGTTTAATTATCATTTGAGTCACAATAGGTTTAACATATGTTCAGATGTGGCCTCATAATCATGACTCAACTTATCCCTCTTTGACCAGTGCAGTGAAAATAACTTTCAAACCATTTATTCACTACTTAGGACTGCTGGTCAGCTTGTACTGACTGGTACAGGAGGACTAGTTGTTTAGTGTCAGCAGCTTTCCGAATGGTCCATTGCCTGCTGCTACATATTTTGAATATGTTCTTCCTTAAGATGCTTACCATGTTATGCCCTGTGTTATAGTTATTTGTGTTCTTTCTTATCCTATAAGATTAGGAGTAGAAGATAGCACAGCACCTTCCAAGGTGCCCTGCTGATTGAGGAATTCTCAATAAATCTTTGGTTGATGTAGTACAGTGTCTACTATAAACAGACTTGGGTTCAAATCCTGTCTCTGACATATAGCACTGTGTGACTTTGAGCTAGTTATGTAACCTCTATCAGTATTAGTCTTCTCCTCTAAAATATAAGGTAATGATGCCTCTTTCATAAGTTTTACTGTGCTGGGTAAATACGAAAAATTCATGTAAGACACAGTGAATAAAGTATAGAATCCAGTAAATAAATGAAGCGGTTATTATTTTGGATGTGTTGTCTATTCAAAATGAGCAAGCTCCCTTTAATCTCTCTAAAGGTGGGCCTAATCCTCTTCTTTAAAGACTGAGCACATTCTGTGCTCTGTAACACCATGGTTCAGAAGTGGGAATCATTATAAACTTAAAACATCATGTCAGTATTAATCCTTCAACTGGGCACACTATGAAAAGCATACCTCATAGTCCTGATCTAATTCCACCACTTTATGAAATGAAAGAAAACCACTCAAAATGTGTTTCTTACATGAGCCCATGGATTGGCTGAATCTTTCACAGGCTCTATTAGCAAGATAAATTCTGCCTGCAAATCTTGCCAGGATCAAGGAACTGAGTCAGGGAGGGCCCCATTTGATTCTTCTTGTCCTGTGCTGGCTTCTTCTGGTTCCAGCAGTTCAGACAGGGGGACTCTTGAGAATTTGAACTTCCCACCTCTTCCTAGTCATGGATTTTTCCTTTTCCCCACTGCACCAAAAAGTCCCTAAGCAAGCTTGAGCAAATTAACCTCCTCCTCGGATTTTTAGAGATTGAAAATGGAAAGGCTCTTCAGTTAATTTAGTTTCTCCAACCCTGCTCTCCCACTGCAAACAGCTGACTTCTCTATGGCAGGCGCAGCAGAACTCAGCAGTTTGGGCCACAGGGCTCTCCAGCAATGCCCTCCTTGGTGGCTTCGCATTCTTAACCACTGCAACCCTGTAATTTTCCAGATGACTTGAGGTTTTGAAAGCAAATGAAGCAGTGAAACTGCTTCAGCTGCTAAATTCTTCCTGGATTCATTTGGAAATGACAAAAAGCTGCCATGTAAGGTGATTTGAATTTTGCGAACACCTTCCTTTAGTTTTCCTTACGAAGTCATTAGCTGATTCCAGTTTCCTTGGAGATAAGATCATTTACGCACTGAGTATACACCACTAGATGTGAAGCCCCTTTTTATTAGGCTATAACTGATAAAAAACACTTATGTAGGATTCTCTAATTTACAGGGCACTTTCACAGATATTAAACTCATTTGATCATCACAACCTGTCAGTCAGGTAGGTCAGGCATTATTATCCCATTCATAGATGAGAGCACTGAGGCTTAAATCTTGCCCAAAATAATAGCACTAGTGTGAGGCAGAGCTGAGACATAACTCAAATTTTCAGATTTCAAATGCTGAGGTCTTTCCAGTATAACATAACTGCCCAGTGGTTCAGACTGAAACTCACCTGCCTGTATATGGTTGTGACAGTTTCATTTATAATTCTTCATTTGCTCATATATAACTCCTTCCATCTTCCCCACTAGCCCCAATTTTTGATAATTAGATAGCTAGTGTTTTGCCCAAATTGATTTCTTAAGGAAGATATTAAGTACTGAGCCCTTTAATCTTAGATATTTTCAGACCCTTTAGCAAGCCAAATAACACAAGAGCCATAAGCTTTCCTTTAAGCACAGGGGACCACAAACTATAAATCCCCTTGGATGGGAAGGGAAAGAGTGACCTGTCTTATCAGAAAGAATGCAAAAATGGAAGGAAGCAGACCAAGCAGCACCCCTAACTGACTACAGAAAGAGAACTGACGTGGTTGCTGTAAGGACCAAGCATCTCCTCTCTCAGAGGGGCCATACAAACAATGAGGCATTGCCATTATTTTAACAAGAACTGCTCTTCTCTGCCTTGGAATGTCCCCTTTGAATCTCTGAGGGCCTAGCAGGCAACACTTGCCTAAAAAAGAGCCACCCCTCACTCCCTCTTCCTGCTTCTCCCTACCCAGTCCCTGCATTGGGATGTCTGAAGTCTAGAAAGAGGACACAGGTCAGTCCAGATATATTATTAAGCAAATGAATCAGAGCCAAAATGTGACTGAAGGTGACTCAAAGATGTTTAACCTCTTGATTGTGACTACTGTGATAATTTCGGGTCTGGGTGGCCTGTTCCTCAGCTTGCAGCGTGATATAGGTGCCAGTGTTGTAAAGCAGCAGTATGGTGGGTGACTGGCCCACTAACAATCATGAGTTCTCTTTTTATACATAAGCATCACTACCGGTCATATTTGGGGAGGGCGAGGGGAGAGCGTGGAGATCCATGAGGACATATTGCTTTGACTAAGTTAACCTACTTTTTTCTTTCCAAATGATATGTCCAGAAACCCATGTAGACATAGCAAAATGAATAGTTTAAATTATAAGTTTACCCCTAAATGTGTCACAGAGGACTACTGGAAGGACATTCAATCCCCTCAATAATTTTCAAGCTTCTTTGGAAACATTTTTTCCCCTGTGTCTATGAAACCAAGGTCATAAAAGTTCTGAGTGAATCTAGAAACTGAAATACAATCTGCAATTCACCATCTGGCATCTGCTTAATAATGAGACTGGGGAAAAGGAAGAAAAGTAGAATTTTAAATTTTTTCCCAGATAAGCCAACTTGAAAGAGAAGTCCTTAACCTCTGGCATCTATGTCCCCATAATCTGTGGAGTAATGGTCATTCCATCCCTGTCCTGCACAGTGGGGAGGTAAGTGGAAGAACTTTTGATTCAATCCCAACTCTAGCCCTGACCAGCTGTGATGTACTGAACAAACCATGAACAGTAACCTCAGCTTTTGTTTCAATATATTTAAAAGTTTATTAGACATATCTCTTCCAGTATTAAAATTCCAACAACTGGAAGTCTTTGAGGCTAACAGTCTCACATATTTATACAACTATTATCTTCTTACTTATCTTTGTCAGCCAGGTAGGGTCAATGAATCACTGGATTACGAATTAGTAGGTTAATGTGCTTGGCTACTAGAGAGAGTTCTGAGTAGCAAAGACTTTTTAGAAAAGATATGGGAGAAAGCTCAAGCGAAGGAGGACAGCAGGTAAGAATGGAGAGGTAGACAACCCCAGCCAAGGGAGGTATCAGTACTGAAGTGGTAAGAACCAGTAAGAATTACATGATTAGAAAATACCAGAGTATAAGGCAAAGAAGAAGTAACTGTGGGAATTTTTGCAATGTTGAACTGTTTCCTGTCCATTTCTGCCTTTCAGCTGTCGCCAGTAGCATTCAAACATGAGGAGAAACTTTGAGTTCAATTTCTAGTAGATTTAAGGGCAAGACAAGGGGATGGGCAATGAAACAGTTCGCAAAAAGCAACTAAACTGTGAAACTCTTCTTGTTGGATGTAGCCATGCAAAGGGCCACAGAGAAAATCAGAGTGGCCCTTTGAGTTCCTACCGCATTTTGTTCATATTTTACAGCATTCCTTATTCATTATCTGTCTTCTCCGATAGACAAAGAACTCCTTAATGCCAGGGGCAATTTCTTTTTTGTTTCTGTATTTTTTATTTAGTACATTGACTGGCATAAACTAGGCACTCTATAAATACTTGCTAAATTTATGACTTTTAGGAGGAACAGAATCTCAAAGCCCTACCTTATTTCACTAATACTTCTGTGTGAACCTGCAATCAATGAGTTCTTACTACTTCAATGGCTGGCACTACTCAGGTCATCCAGAGTAGTTTCCTCTATTTCTTCAGGATGGAAACAGGGAATATGAATCCATTCATGGGAAACATCCCTCTTGGTGGCAGAGACCAAAAATTCATGTGACTCAATTGTGGCAAAAGGATCCTACAATGTTAAAGTCAGTTCTTTGCAGCCACTTCCATTTTTCTTCCCAGATAACTATTTTAGGCTTTACACTCTATTCCCGGAATGCCACCACAGTCTATTAAATTGTTTGAAACCAAGTTGTGTGCTTGATACTCAAGCTCTCTTCCTTTTCTTGAAGGATGTTTGGGTAGGAGGGAGAGGGAAGAACCATAGACTTATCACTGGGAGGAGAATCTGTCTCTTATTCATATGGGCTGAGCATTTGAAAGGCAGAGTTAATTTAATTCATGCCTGTTTCTTATGCTACTCACAAACGAGAGACTTAAACTCAAAAGGTTACCAGAGAGGAAAAAAGTTCCCACTGGTACAATCCATAGTCAGAGTATATTCTCTTCTCCTCCTACTGTGTCTCCCTAAGCCCAACACTGAGCCTTTGTAGAACCTTGTAAAAAATCAAAACATGGAGAAAACTACACAGGTTAATTTACTGATTCACTCCAGACTCAAGAGCTTGGGAATCAGCTTTCTGTTCCCAACCTCCAGAATGTGGTTCTCTTTAATGAGGCAAAGAACTGGGTCTCAAATCAATGAAGTCAGCAAAATTTGTATTCAGTTACTCCTACCTCTACTTCCCACTTCTCACCCTACCCTTGGCAGACTCTCCTTCCCCAACTTCCTTCCACTCCAATCAAAATCTGTGCTCAAATTCCATGTTCAGCCCATGTGACAAATGATCAGTGACAGCTTCAAACAATGGTTCTCAATCTTTGGCATGCCTGAGAATCATCAACAGTGCTTGATTTTCAATGCATGTTTCCAGGTGCCAGCCCCAGACATTCTGAGGCAGTAGGTCTGTGTTGGGACCTGAGCACCTGCATTTTCCACAGTTCCCTAAGTAATTCCATAAACCCCACCCAATATTATGGAATTGGGAATTAAAGCCTTCCCAGGCATTTCTAAGACCATGGTGCCTCAGTCTAGGCAAACCCTACCTATTTCAAATAATAGCAAGTGAGGGAATTTTTAAAAGGAATAGCCACTGAGGAAATATTTCTGAAAATTTCCATTTTAATAGAGCCTTGATCCAGAGTTCTTCAAATCAGTTTTCCTTTTATACAGGTGAGATTCATTTTAAAGAAATTTTGGAGCATAGAAGCCCCCATGGATACAACCCTTTCCAACAAAAGGATACTTGGGGAACTTCAAAATTCTTGAAAGTTCAAATCACTTCTATGTGCCAAAAAGCTGATTGGAACTCTCTCATATATTATCCCATCTAATCCTCACATGAACACTGAAATGGCAATTCTATAAAGCAGGTGGGTATTGTCTACAAGTGTAGTAGATATAGAAACTGAGCTCCAGAGGGATTATCTGACTTGCCCAAACTATAGAGTTGTAAAGTGGTAACATCTACTTTTACCAGGATCCTGCCTTGAAGTCCACAGTTTGTTTTATTATATCACAGAGCTGACTCTAATCACTTACCCAAGAATAGCTTGAAGGCAGTGACCTATGTACCAAATCACTGAAGTGAATTAGAGTTGAAATTAGACTTCTAGATACCTAATAGGCTAATCCCCAGAGATGATGGCTTATTTTCCGAAGCTTGGCTCCTCAGCACTGCCGCCTTTTGCTTCCTTCCCTAAGGTATGGGGATATGGCCATCCTCCCTACTACCCCCACATATGCCACTCAACTGCACACACACAGATTCACTCCATACTCTAATTGCTAAGCAAACACTACCTGGCTCTAAAAAGATGGCAGAATCATTTACATGCAACAAGCCCACAAACACTCCTTTACCCATCCCTCGAAGAATATTCGAAGAGAATCCTTCAAGGAAAGTCTCTTCTCCTCTAACAGTGGCCCTTGAAGTCACATTAGCTTCCACCTATATGAAAGAAAAGAAGCAGGGGAGAGAAGAGCACAAAATGTGGTTTTTCCCGGAAGCCCATACCTTCCAGAAATAGCCCTGATCTTGAGCAATAAAAGTAAAGATAACATTTTCAAGGTCTGGGATAGGGAAACAAACAAAAAATAGAATGTTTAATCAATGCAAACATTCTTGGAATCTGAAACATCTGGGAGAGCAGGGGTGGGGTGTGGGGAGTCCGAAAGGGGCAGTGGGGGTTAGAGACTTGACATTCTTATCCAGTGCTTATCTAAGGCAGGAGCTGAATAACCTGCTCTTAACTGGCCCCAGCAAGCCCACGTGGTAGCTGTTAATTTTTGATACTAAATACAGGGATATCTCTTACTTTGAGAAAATCCAAGACTTGATTTTCTAACTTTACCAGATTCTAGTAAATTAAGGACAGATTATTTATTTATGTTTAGGGCTGTCTGAGCACATATAACCCACAACTGTCCTAGTGAGTTTAAAATGAGATTTCTTTTTCCTTTAATTTATGTGTTACTTCTTAGGAAAGCACCTGCTACACAAGATAAGGCCCCTCTGCACACTGCAGGTTGGATCCAGGGATACCCTGAAAGATGACGACAGTCCTGTAGGTGTATCAGAGCTAACCGAACTGATATCTACAACCTGTCACATTAGCTTTTCTCTCCCTCCCTGTTTTACATCAATCATCCCAAGGAACAGTCTTGATGTTGAATAAGATATATAATGAGATATATAAGCTATCTTGTGTGAATTAAGTGACGATAATTCTTCCTGTGGCTCATAATTCTCAACCTGCCATCCAATACAAACCTGGTCCCAGGCCATCAAGGCAGAAAGTAGCCAGAACCAACTCCCTGGAGAGCCACATTTTACTGCCATGTGTGGTACAGCAAACCTGACCTCTTCCATCTACTGGTCACTGTCTACTTCTCTGCTCTATCCCTGGGCCTTAACACATAGCAGATGGTCAATAAATGCATGCAAAATAAATAGATGAAGAATCATTATCACTTTCTCTCCTCCATCTTCCCCATATATTATCTCATGGATCCTCACCACAATCCTAGGAAACAGATATTAATATTTCCATTCTACAATGGAGTCTCAGGGAGTGCAAGCAACTTTCCAGGGTCACAGACGCAGATCTGAAATTTACACCCTGACTTACTAGTCACACTTCTAGGATTACACCATGCTATGTTTCTTTCATCTCACTTTCTCTCTCCTTGATCTTTGCACATAAAGCTACTATCTGAAACTCTTCTGTTTGGTTCTTCCATCTCCAAGTCAACCACACTTCTCATGAAATAGGTCATCTTCATGATAAAGAAGGAACAGCAATAACTTATGCATTGCCATGTCTGTTCATACCTGGTTCCTTCAATACCTAACACAATACTCACAGAATAAGTATAGTAAATATTCCATGAATGAATAATAATATGGCTAATGAGGAAGAAACAATATCACCAACTTGGAGAGGAGGACAGAAGCACACAAAGGTGAAATAAATTGCTCACCCCACATTTTGTCACCACCTTCTGAGGGTAGTTCTGCCTCTTCATACTGTGAGTCATCGCGGCCTCTGCTCTGAAGCGGCCCTGCCTCCTCTGATTGCTGCTGCCTACCCAACTAATGTGTTGCTGCTGCCCCAAGTTCTCTGCAGCAGGGAGATGCCCTTGGCTGCTGGAGGAGAGTTCATGTCCATTGTGGTGTAGCTCCTATGTTCTCTTTACTGCAATTACCTTAACAGAAGAGGCTGAGAATAGGGAACTTTAGGGAAGGAAGATCCAGTGCTTCCCTTTATTCCACTGTGGGCATCCCTTATGTTATAGAATAAATACATGGCCACACAAAAGCACTGGGAATTATATCTGTGTAAAGTAAATTTTATTTTCCTATGGTCCCATCTTTAAAATGTACTATTACTCTAAAAGTCTCGTATTAGGCTAAATCTACAACTTTTAGTTTGGAAGGGGTGAGAATTTTGCCAATTATATGGCATTAGCGTGTATTTCAAGAGTAGAACTACAATAGCTAAAACTACAACTTCAGAGATTTGTGGAATTTTAATTCCTGTTCAGCAGTTAATATTTTCTTTAAAGAATTCTTAGCAACTTTCAACTCTTTCCTGACTCCAAAAATCTGCCTAAAGTTCAAGTATAAGGAGGATCCTGGCAATACAGATTTTGGTGGTGTTGGCATAGGACTAGATGAGATGTCTCAGTTGAGAACCCATCTCAATTCTGATGTAACTCGGAGATATGCAGTTCACAATCTTCACAGCCAAGGGCAGTAGTAGCCCTGAGGGAGTCTACTAGTTTTCCAGGGCTGCTGTAATAAAATACCATAAATGGGGTGGCTTAAAACAACAGAAATTTATTCTCTCACAGTCCAAGAGGCCAGAAGTCCAAAATCAAGGTGCCTGCAGTGTTGTCCTTCAGGGGTCTCTGACTCTTCCATGCCTCTCTCCTAGCTTCTGGTAGTTGTTGGCAATGCTTGGCATTGCTTGGCTTATGGAAGCATCATCCAGACTTCTACCTGTGTCTTCACATGGCCTTCTCCACTGTGTGTCTCTGTGTAACCTCTTCTCTTCTTATAAGGACACCAGTCATTTTGGATTTAGTGCCCACTTTAATCTGGTATATCTTTATCTTAATTGAACTCAGTTCATCTGCAAAGACCCTATTTCCAAACAAGGTCACCTTCTGAGGTTCCAGGAAGACATGAATTTGGGGGGACACAATTCAACCCAGGACTGGGATAGCATGTGGAATGAGGAGAATAGGAGGACAATAGCATTTAAAGGATAGGCAGGAAAAAAAGGAATCATTGAAAGAGGCATTTCTTACCTCAGAATTCCAGTTCATTGACTACTAAGCATACTAGTACACAACAGATGCTAAATAAATGCTAATGAATGAATGAATGAATGAAATCCTTTTTGCTTTCTCACCCTAGAGGATTAGTGTAATAAGATCCTTATAAATACCAACTATATAAAAGCAGTTTTGAAGATGAGAGGAGAAAAATGAATCAAGGGCCTGGTTTGGAAATGGCAGGCCAGGAGGGGAAGAGGGAAGAAGGTCAGGGCTCACATGGCCTGTTAAATGTCTGGGTCTTTGAAGGGCAGCAAGTCTTGGTAGGACAAAGTAGGTGAATGCTAAAGATAAACTCCACTTTTTTCACATTTTTTCCCCTGTAGATCATCTCAATTTGACCAAAGAAGGAAGGAAGGAAGGAAGGAAGGAAGGAAGGAAGGAGGGAAAGAAGGAAAGGAGAAAGGAGAGAAAGAGAGAGAGACTGCTTTCAAAGTAAATTAAACCTCGTTGCTGTTTCTGACTCATCTACCACCCTAAGTGACTTCCGCTTAAGGAGAAGAGACCTCAATTAGGCAGTAACATGCAATTTGGGGAAGTAGGAAATGGCTTCTTAGAATATGACCAAGCAAGGCCCCAGAGCAGAAGTCTGGGGGTGATTTTCTTTTTCTTTTTTAATGGGTCACTTGGTGGGGCGTCATTGCTCCCATTACATCTTTCCCCAGGCAGAAGAACTCCTAACTACAGAAAGTGACGTCAGTCCAGGCATGTAATCAGTGCAGCCTGGGGATGGGCACGATCAAATGTTCCTCAGGACGATGTTTGGCTCTCACTAGCTACCTTTCATCTGAAGCATCTTGTAGCACATTATAGGAGATAGTTAATTAAGCTTCCTGAAGCTTCAGGCAGGAACACGCATCACAGACTGCACTTACGTCTGTGACTATGTAAGAAGAAATGCTCATGGACTAATTACTTCGCATTTATATTTATCATCTCTTTTCACATGGCATCTCAAACCAAGTTCCCAACGTAAGTAGGGGAGTTAATTGTTCTGTTCCTGAGAGATCAATAACCAACATGGGGCTAGGAGGGTCTAGTCACAAATTACTTCTTTCTGTGCTCATGTCATTTCTTTGGCACAGGGATCCTACCCAGAAGTAGGATGACTAAGAAGTACATGGATGGCCAATCATGGAATTACAGAATGGTAGAGCTTGGACAGGCTTCTAGAAATCATCCAAAGCTGCACTATCCATATAGCAACTACTGGTCACGTTGGGGCCACTGAACAACTAAAATGCACTAGTCAAATTGAGATGTGCCATAGAATAAACTGCACACCAGATTTCAAAGAATTGACACACAAAAAAGAATGTAAAATATTCCAGTAAAAATTTTTACATTGATTCCCTGTTGAAATGACAATATCTTGTGTATATTGGGTTAAACAGAATATTTTAATTCTACTTGTTCCTTTTTACTTTCTTAAATGTGGCTACCAGAAAATTTTTACTTACATACGTTTCTCACAATATAGTTTTACTGGGCAGTGCTGATCTAGACTATTTTCCTCATTTTTATACATAATTAACCTAACATCTAAAGAGGAGAGAATCTGATTGGCCTTAAAGTTATGACAGATCGCAGAGCGGGGATTGCAGCCCAGGTCTACTAACCTTCCCAGTGGAATGTACTGTCCATTACACTTCATAAGCAATTCCCCCAGCTTCTCCAATTCATCTCTTAAGAGTTGGCACTATTGAGCTGCTGATAGGGTTTGGGTACCCTGTCTCATAATCAGAAACAATATGATCTCAAGCAACCCCAATGGAATAAACACTTTAAGTAAAAGCAATATGTCTACTACACCAAACAAATCTTTGGTCCAGCCCAACACATTCTTCCCTACCTCAGCCCTTACTTGCAACCAGGTTACTGCCCCAAGGCCTCACCAATGTAGACATTCTGGACTCAATACCACCTCTTCTGGTGTCCTCTTGCTCAGCCAAAGTCAAGTCTAAGAGCTCACTTGTAGTAGTGAAACCTATTAGACTAGCTTAAAAGTCAACTGCATATCATCTCAGTAATCTAAACTTCCCAGAGTAATGCTATAGGGGAGAAAAGATACTTTCCTTCCTAAAACTCTATTTGCGTTGTTGGGCAATTCTCTTTGCTTCTTCTGGGGAAATTCTCACATTGCCTGAAAAGAAGCAACATATTCCTCTTTCATCATCAAGTGGACTTTGGTAAGGAATCAGTCTTTACCCTGTTTTTCCCTTGGAAAAACTGAAATGTTTGTGTCATTGAGGCAATCAACATCATACATGGCCATCAAGCCTGCCCAATTGATAAAAAGAGAACAGAAAGGAAACTAACACATATTGAGAATATCTACCTCTGACCCTTTCCAAGGGTTTGCCCTTGACAAAATCACCAAGAGTAAAATGAGTCTTCAATCATCTAGCTTCACCTTTTGTACACTATCCACCCCTACCTTTAACTGGTCAGTGCCAACAGGTTTTTGTGTTCCAGGTACCATACCTAATGCTTTCACATATTTCTCTTATCTATCTTCCCATTAAATACTATATCTATATGATAGGCCCACTTTATAGAAACCTCTTATTTAAAATCACCTAGTAACCCTGAATGCCAGACCTGGCATCTTGGTCTCCTGACTCCTGGGCCAGTACAAGTCTCCACAACAAGACTTCCTTGCCCCCACCCAAAACTACTTTCCAAAAGAGCCTGTATATCAGTTATTTTCACTCTAACATGAGATAATACGCTACATGCACTTTGTACAACAACTGCTTTTGAAGCAGTGTCTCTTAGAGATTTCACCCCCACTGACAGTACACAGAGCATGAATAAAATGTTTGAAAATGTTTGGTTAGAGGCAGGTGAGCAGCTATAATAGTTTAATGTGATCAGCAGTGGGGAATCTGTAGTCAGGGCATGGGGGCGGGGAACGGTGTCTCCATGAGTTGACTTTACCAGCCAGCCAAGAACACCTGGACAGGAACAAGGCACTTGCATGCCAGTCTCAGTGAAGCTCTGCAAGTGCTGGCCTGAACACATCATCGCAGGCTGCCAGGTGGGAGCAGGACACCTGAGTAATTGAAGACAAGTGCTCATAGTTTGCCTTTGCCTTTATTTTCTTTCATCATGAAAACCTGTATCTTTTACACAGTCATAGAATAGATTCGTGAACAATCTAGGAGACTGAGTTCCTATGTTTTTCCTATCCTGCCACATTCCCAACAGTTACAAATACTGTTCTTTGTGAAGTCATGGGCACGTGTCCTCTTCCCAGTATCCTCGCTCTGCCTGGTGGATCAGCTGTGGTGGCTGAGTCCTCTGCATAGTCCTTAGGGAAAGTTTCTGTTTTCCCCTAGGCAACAGTATAATTGCCTGCTTGCAAGTAGTCCCCCTCTCTAGAGAAAGAAATTTGCTCATTTCTCACTGTCAGTCACTTCCTTTGTCTTCTCTCAGGTCTTAGTATTAGTACTGGTTGTACAACAGTTCGAGAACATTAGGAAAGATTTCATCTGACTCCTCAATTTGACGTTGGGGAAATCATTTAATTTGCCCAAGCCTCAATTTGCTCATCCATAAAATGGAAATAATAATAACTATTTCATAGGATTATATTGAGTGTTGGATGAGATAATATATGTGAAAGCCTTATGCATAAATCTATAGATGTAATAAGCGTCCAATAAATACTAACTGAATCTTAGTGTGAAGTACTCTGAATCTTTCCAACACAGAACTGGTTTGTTTCATGTGAGCATGCATGTAGCATTCATTCTGATAAAAAGTGTTTTAAAAGATACTGCTTTTTCAAATTTTTGTTGGTTAAATCTTTCCCTCACTATCAAAAAGTTGATATATTTCCTTAGAACTTTTTACTCAGTCTTATAGTATTAAAGATATTTTCCTAAAATCCATCATCCACCTTCTATTGTCATTTTTGCATTTGTTTTTTTTTATTTCATCCACCTTCTATTGTCATTTTTGCATTTGTTTTTTTTTATTTAACTTTTGTTTAAAAGTAATGAAATAAAATACTAGAACTCATTTCCCAAATATTGAACAGCCTCTCTCGTTTCTTTCATACATCTGTGCCCTTTCTCTCTCCCTCATTTTTTTCTAATGAATTTGTGAAGTTCACTGGTTGCCATGTCTAAGACAATGAATGCTGTGTAAAGCAAAACAAAAAAGAACAGTTTGAGAAGTGAATGTGGCTCAAGCAATTGAGCTCCTGCCTACATCATGGGAGATCCCAGGTTCAGTTCCCCTTGCCTTCTGGAGAATACGAGCAAGACAGCAAGCTGGTGCAACAGGCAGGCACAGCGAGCTGACACAACAAGATGATGCAACAAGGAGACACAAAGAGGAAAGACAATGAGAGACACAACAAAGCAGGGAACTGAGGTGGCTTAAGTGATTGAGTGCCTCTCTCCCACATGTGAGGTCCCAAGTTTGGTTCCCAGTGGCTCCTAAAGAGAAGATGAGCAGACAAAGAGAGCACACAGTGAATGGACACAAAGAATAGACAGCAAGCGCAAACAACAAGGTGGAGGGGAATAAATAAAATAAATCTTTAGGGAAAAAAAAAAAGGGTTTGTAGCCTCCTAATGCCCAAATACTAGAATTTTCAGAGAAGGGAATGACCCAAGCATAGGGACACTCATTTACGTCTAGAGCTGAAGGAGTCTGTTAAGATGGATAGATTAATTTGTTGGAGATGTGTCAAGTTTGCTATTCAAAAAAAGGCCTATATGCCTTCTTGAATTTTTCAGTCCCAAGCAACTTTGCATCAAAACCTGAGGATCTACAATTGCTCAGGATGAGACAGGTCATGATGATGTTGACTTCAATTAAATGTGTCTGGAGAGGGTGAGGGGAGCAAGGGAGGGCTGGACCATAAACCAAAACACATTCAAGGAACAAAGAGCATGCTCTTCCTAAAGACAGGCTGGACTAGTGGGGTAAAAGGAATGGGGAAGAGGGTGAAAAAGAGCACATGTTGTAGATTGTATAGGGTATTGTAGAGCTATCGCTGTAACACAATGGAGTTGATTATAGTCCTCTACTGCGAAACCCGGAAATCAAAAAGGATAAGGGACTTTATCCAATGCTTCTGCATGAAGGATCAGACAACCCAGTAGAATTCCTTCTCTTACTAATGAAAAGAGCAAGATCAAAGCCTGGTGTTACAGAATTGGACCTGTTTTTCAGCTAAGGATCCTGTTTTCTTAGTCCTGAGAAGTAATGAATGTACAGTCAGCCAAAGAGGTGGTGATGCAAATTACCAGAAATCTGTTGGCTTTTATAAATGGTATGTATATGGGGTAAAAGCTTACAGTTACAAGGCCCTAAAGAATACAACTTAAGGTTGCTTTCTCATCAAAGTCAGTTGCCACATGTTGAACCAAGATGGTGGGCAATCTCTGTCTGGTCTCTCCTTCCTTCTTCCTCTTAAGACTCCATAGGCCATAGGCTTCTTCTGATCTCAGCTGTAGAATGGCATAGGGCTTATCTCTCAGGGCTTCCTGTATCAGTCTGGCATAGGGCTCATTTCTTTCCAGCCTTATCAGTTGCTCAGCTGCTCTGTTCTCTTCAGCTACAAACTATCAGGCAAATGGCTCATCTCTTCCCGGGGCCCCAGGATCAACATGACAGAGCTATCTCCTCTACCATGTCCATGGAGCTCTCTCTCTTCCTGTGTCTTGTTGAATGAGTGCCTGTTTTTATCAGCCCACCAAAGGGGTGGGGACTCAACCCTGACTCACACCCTATTGACATGGTCGAATCAAAGCCCTAATCTTAGGTAATTTAATCAAGACATGTCAGCTGAATCTAATGCATTGCTAGTTGGTGCCTGGTAGTAATCCCTTGGGGCGAGGGAAGTTCATCCCCAGGATTCTTGTACCAAGCTAGGGGGAAGGTAATGTATTTATATGCTGAGTTC